>JAEVFN010000001.1:8962599-9251803 GCA_030449075.1 Murraya paniculata | reverse complement strand
TAATATCATTAGTTGAGTGAAATATAAAATAATAAAGATAAATTATGTGGGTTGTGTGATCGTTTCATTCAACCAAGCTTGTTATTCACATCAATTTAGACAAAACGTTTGTGTACTGAATTTGTAGATTTATTTGTTTGTGCAAATTTTAATGTATTTGCAAGTATACAAGTCTATTAAAGTATAGACTATGAATACGAAGTTGAACCTAGATGAATTGTCAAATTTTAAGAAAGTCAAATCTAATTTAAGTAAAATCTACACTAATTGAAAAGAAAATATTTGTTTAAGAAAATCTAAATTGAAGATGCAAGTAAATTAAAGGAAAGAAAATTAATATGAGAATTCAAGATATTGAAACTACCAGGATTTCAGAATTCACCACTATTCAACTTAATAATAACCTAATTATCAATCAATTCCCAATTTTGGAGTGACAATTTGAAATTAATCTCTATATACTCGTAGATATAATAATTAAGTTTAGTAAAAATTAATCTTATATAGATTCTTTCTATGATTAATATCGTGATATCAAAACATTCTATGTAAATAATATTGAATAATAAAAAGTCAAAGTTTTCTTAAATAATCGTATGTAAATAATCTCATGAAAGACACTGAATAAAAAAAATCACATATAAACTTTATAAACTCAAGTATAGATTTAGTCAAATATTAACCCTAACAATCAATAATACATAAAAAAAAAAATCATCAAAAGATTTTGTAGTATCTAACCAATATTGGAAATAAGATCCATCAATATTAAAGCACGTGTATAGGGGATCAATTGAATAAAAAGTAAAGTAATTAAAATAAAAATCATCGGAATGCAATCCGAATGTGACTCGATCCGATTAAGTTAGGATTATATTTGGATTAGATGAATATTTCAGATTAATTTAGTTTAAGATCGGATCGGATTAAATTCGGATGACAAAAGTCAGCTGTCATCCGAATTTAGGGGCAACATCGATGTGGTTGCCAATTGCCAAAGAAGGCAAACTGTGGGCAGAAGCAGAATAATGACAACAAATCATTGATTTCCACCAAGTGTCAATCCTTCGAGTTCAACTGCCATGTTAGGAAAAAGATTCTCCAAAAGTTATCTCCTTCCAAGATCAAGAATCAATTAGTAGAGCTCTGTGTTCGTGAGAACTGAAACAATTAGTCTCCCCTTCTTCCCAAAGGCTTAGGCTACCAGCTAGGTTTGTGGTTGCGGGTTCGCGAATCTGACCAGTGATGTCGATGCGGCGGGTTCTGCTCGTGGTTGTCCGCAGGGTCCCTGAACTTTGTCCAACTCAAGATGACAAGTTTTTTGTTCGATCATTAATGTAGTTTATATTTTATTTTTGATTTCTTCTTCAATTTTTTGTTTGCCTGAGTTTGTGAACTTCGTGAGATGTCGCTGAATTTGATAATATGGAATTTAGATTTCGATTTTCTGATTTGCTTTTGTATTTTAGATTTTTTATTTTTGTTATTTTTAAGCATAATTCAATCGGATTATTCGGATTAACCCGAATTCGATCCAATCTTAAGAAAATTCGATCGGATTGTACAAATATTATCCATTCAGATATTGAGCAATACCTGAATCCGATCCTATGCCAGCCCTAATTTTGTGCATGCTTTAATTAATTAGCATGTTTAATAAAATATATATTAATTACTAATAAATAAAAGTACTATCAACTACAGGATTATAATTTAGTAGTACAATTAGTGACCAAATTTAGTCCGATTGTATTATCTTGTCCTTCTTATCAGAGCAAGTACCTGGACATGTAAACAAGCCATTTCATCTTGCCATAGACTCTTAGCCCATATTTGGTTGGAAGAAACGGTAAAAGAAGAAAGGAATGAAAGTAAAAGAAATGAAAGAGAAAAATGAATATAAAAGAGAGTCACTCTCATTTTCATTGTTTGGTTGGATATAAAATTTATATTTTTTCTTTTATTTCTTTTCCCTCTCCTCTTTTTCTCTTTTTTCTTTATATTTCTTTAAACTAAACATGACATTAAATTTTTATCCTGTCATTGATACAGTACAGACTCCGTAGAGAAATCAAATGGGAAATGGAGAGAGAGAAGTCGAATATTTCAATCCAATAATGATGTCATTGATGCGGGCCTGTGTTAGTTGCATAATTCCTCACAATGACTACAGAGGTTGAAAGAGAGAGCCATTTGGGAATTGGGAGCAAGACTATTTGCAAAATTAACAACCAAATCAATCAAGGATGAATATACAAAATATTGAGCACTAAGACTTTGTTGCGTCATTGCTCTCAACATTTTGCACTAGATGCCATTTATTATAAAATTCCTGTTTCAACCCGTAACAACTTCTCTATTCTCTGGCCATTGCAAAGAGGAGCTTTTATCTATGCATATCTTGTCATAATTTAATAAAAAAGAATATACAAACTTCCTAAAGTGACAATTAATGAAGGGAGATAATTTATGAACAATTTTATCGAGCTTCTGTGTTCAAGTTTTGACTTCAACTGCCTTAGCAGAAAAATGAAAAATACTAGAAAATATTAATTTTAGTATACAATTTATTGGCCATTATGATGATATATTACTATACAAGCTAAATATTGACCGTTACTTGAACTAATATGAAAGTGTAATTTGTAAATTTAGTAGTACAATTAGTGACTCGGAAAAATTCCAAGAAAGACGAAAACACCTAGAGCTATCCGCTTGACAGAAACGTCTAGAACTACCCACTTGACAGAGTCACACAGAGAACTTACTTATTTAATTAATTATTTTTTGAGTCCACACAGAGAGCTTATTCAGACATTATAAAATCTAAGACATGACGTTAAAACTGTAATCTTGTAATCTACCATGAATTTCCTTCTCCCAGATCTAAACACCAGCATATTAGTAGCTGGTGCCTGCGCTACACTTGTCGTTTTCTATTATTTACAAAAATGGTCCAACAACGGCAAAAGACCACCAGAAGCTGCCGGAAAATGGCCGATGATCGGCCATCTCCACCTCTTAGCAGGACCCCAACTTCCTCACCTTGCGTTGGGCGCCTTAGCCGACAAGTATGGACCATTATTCAGCATCCGAATTGGCGTGCATCCAGCCTTGGTGGTCAGCAGCTGGGAGGTAGCTAAAGAATTGTTCACCGAGCATGATGTTGATATATCCTCTCGCCCCAAGCTCACTGTTGGAAAACTCTTAGGCCACAACTATGCCAATTTTGGGTTCTCTCCTTACAACGCATACTGGCGTGAGATGCGCAAAATAACAGCTTCAGAGCTTCTCTCAAACCGCAGACTTGAGTTACTTAAGCATGTTCGGGCTACTGAAGTGGAAGGCGAAATAAAAGAGATATATAGGATTTGGTCCCAGAAAAAGAACGAGTCAGATCATGTTTCGCTTGAGATGAAACAATGGTTTGGGGACTTGAATTTGAACGTGATTCTAATGATGATCGCTGGGAAAAGGTATTTTGGTGCTAGAGCTGAGAGTGATGAGAAAGAAGTGAGGCGCTGCAGGGCAGCAATAAGGAATTTTTTTCGTTTGGCTGGGGCTTTTTTAGTGAGAGATGCTTTGCCTTTTCTTGGATGGCTTGATATTGGTGGATATGAGAAGGCCATGAAGAAAACTACCGAAGAATTGGACAGCCTTGTTGAGGAATGGATAGAGGAACATCGCCGGAAAAAAGAATCCGGTGCCAATCTAGACCAGGACTTCATCGACGTGCTGCTATCAGTTCTTGAATATGAAGGTGTCGACCTTTCTGATTTTGATGTTGATACAGTCATCAAAGCCACTTCCATGGTATTTCTTTTTCTTTATGCAACAATAGACTTTTATGGATATTACGTGTTTTAATAACCTTGCTTATGTATATATGCTCTTGCTCACAAAATTAATTTAAATGGATTTGGAAGACTATAATTGTAGGGGCCACTGATACCACAACTGTTAATCTAACATGGGCACTCTCATTACTGCTGAATAATCGCCACGAATTGGAGAAAGTCAGGGAAGAATTGGACACCGTAGTTGGCAAAGAAAGACTATTAAGTGAATCAGATATTGATAAGTTGGTGTATCTTCAAGCTGTAATAAAAGAGACGCTGCGATTGTACCCTGCTGGACCACTTGCAGGAGCAAGACAATTCACTGAAGATTGCACAGTTGCTGGATACCATGTCCCAAAAGGAACCCGTCTCGTGCTTAACCTTTGGAAGTTGCAGACAGACCCAAGGGTGTGGTCAGATCCATTGGAATTCAAGCCTGAAAGATTTTTGACCACTCACAGGGATGTTGACGTCAAGGGTCAACATTTTGAACTTCTTCCATTTGGTGGTGGCAGAAGAGCCTGCCCCGGAATATCATTTGCTTTGCAAATGTCACATTTGGCTCTGGCCGCTTTCCTACATGCATTCGACATATCAACTCCGGGGGAGGCATCGGTTGACATGACTGGAACGGCGGGATTGACCAACATCAGAGCCACTCCACTTGAAATTCTTTTGAAACCGCGTTTGCCTTCTAATCTCTATGAATAAAACTTGTTCGCAATCAGGATGTAGGTGATGTTATAGATAATCTATAGATTTTTGCGTCACTGGGCTTCGCCGACTCTTGGCTTGCAATCTATGGTTTTAGAAATATTTGAATTAAGCCACCTGCTAGTACCGAGCTCGAACTTGCTGCTTTATTGCATAGCTTCCATTTTGCACACCCATCAGATGAACCAGCGGACAAGGGTGAAGGAATTTGATTAACTATTGTTAAAATTATGCCATTTGAACGCTTGGAGTGCTTCTCACTCCACGGCTTTCTTCTTCTCTCTATGGTTTAACGAGATTGACTTTAAATTTAGATAATTCAAATGCTTGAAATATTTTGCTTACTTATATACTTAATTTTCAATAAATAATTTTGACAGGCGTTTTTATCTATCATTAATTATGTTACTCTTAACTATAATTGGAACAACGTTGTAAAATTAAAAAAAAAAAAAGAAAAGAAGAGAAAAAAAGAGCAATATCAAGCTATTGCACATAGCTTATTCTAATACAATCTGTCAACAGTTTGATATTGCTCAAGATCTGACTTATTAAATACAATCCATTTTCATTCCATGATGTAGTATACTCCGAATGCATTTCGTTTTTATCAAGAAATTTACTTTTTTATTTCTTCCATTTGAAAAAAAAAAAAAAGAAAAATCTTGGTACATGTTAGCCCTGTGGCATTGATCTAACGAATTGATATCTATGGTCCTTGAGCCGAAAGGCTTTGCAATTTTAAAAGCCCATAGTCTTTTTCCTTTGATTTGGCTGATTGGCTCCCCTTTTAATGACTTGCACGTGTAATTCCCTTAACATCATCATGGATTGGGCTCGATGTTTAATCTCTCTCCTCTGTGGACGGCTCCTAGTCTGTTCTTACTTTCGATAATTTCTAATTCTCTCCATTTTGATTCTTTTAAGCATTGTTTATTTCCTAATCTCTAATTTTTTTATCCGGAATTTCAAAGTCTGAAAAAATTTTAAAATCACACTATTTTAAAATTTTCTTAAACTTTATTGTACTTTAAAATCCAAAATTAAAAATTATATATATATATATATATATATATATATATATATATATATATATATATTTGACCATTGATAAATCTACACCAGTTGAAATACTTTCGCCTCACGTCTTTCTGTTTCTTTGCATGGATAAATTGATTCCAATATAGTCACGTGAGTCCAAATAAGAATAAAGGATAAGAGTTAGTGTTTTACTTGATGAAATTTCTCATCCCATCCAAATTTTAAAAAAAAAAATTAAAATGACCGGAACAAATCATAAATATAAATCATAATTTTATAGCTTGATTAATTTAGTTAACAAATACACTAGATAGATGCTTGCTCCACATAAAGCTAAGGTCTAACTCCTTTATGAATGCGTGAGTTCAAACTCCTATGAATGCATGAGATGATAATAATAATAATAATAAAAGATACTTGTTCTTTAAGCGTCACTAAATAGTAAATAGATTGTTGTTGCACCCGTAAGTCGTATCCACATCCTAACATCAGGGAAGAGCAAAAAGTTAGTGCGTTGAAGACGTCCTTGAAAAAGGCCAAAACTTGGATACCTATCTTGTAAAGATGTGAGAGATTGTTTAGCTAGCTCAGTTAATTTTTTGATTCGGCCGATTAGATTCATTGAATCCAGGAAATGATTCTCGAGATTAATTAATTTGCTGCTGATTATATATCGTTCTCTCAACCTCGGGACCGATCGAGGAATATATTAACACCAGTCACAAGAAGTCCTGGGAATGGTCCACAAATGTAATATATTTTTTCATCAATTAACCTAATAAACATGGCCCCATGCACGCAAAAGGGCGTTAGAATTGATTATCATCATCTCATTAGTCATTACTATCATCACATGGTGTTTGTGTGACCCAAATTATGTATCCTTCACTTTTCTCATCCTCAGTCGAAAATAGCAGTGCGGTTGAATGGTCGTCATAACAAATTTCACAACCATCCGATCCAATCGCATTCATCTTTCACTTTCATCACTGTTTTTACGGTCCCCTTGTTAGAAGGGATCTCATTAACTACTTGAAATATTCAATTAAGCTGGTCCCCAGCTGGGTAGCTGGGTAAGAAAACTTGGCCTCATCAACTCAGTTGAAAAAAATGCACAAGTTTATTTATTTTTACGCATATAATACATGTCCCATGGAGTTACACTTAAAGAGGGGGGTTCTTGATTATTCGTATCGCTCATTAATCGTTTGATCGCACCACCGTGTTCTGTCTTTCTTGCCAGGCAATGTAATATAATGTAATTATAGCTAGCGTTTGCCGTTGGAAGAGACAAATTGGAGTATTTTCTGGTTAACCTTGTCATTGAAAATATCATTAGGGTTACTATCGCATTAAAAATCAACTGATACCCTCGAGTACATTATTCAACCAAATCATGGCCCAAATAATGCTATTTTCTGACACAACAAATGGCGTCTTAATCAATCCAATTAATCAAACAACATGCCCAGCAATTAATGAATCATTTTAAGCGACGTGTACAAATAATGCTTTCTATTGACTAAAATGCTTCTTCACGTGGGTTAGGTTTGGGTACTATCTCACGTTTGGAATTCATTCTAATGTTCATATCAATTTAATTACTTGAAATTCAACGTCAACCAATGGCCAATGATAACTGCTCCCACGATTAGTTGATCTTTTTTATCTTGTTTTTTTTTTTTAAAAAATATTTAGAATAAACCTCTGGCGTAACTATCGAGTCTAGACTTTAATTGAGCTTAATTTAGAAGTGGTTTCCACAAGTCTTATAGTACATTTTTTTTTTTTAAATTATACTTAATTGATGAAGGTTAAGTTTATAGCGACTTGAACTCATGACCTCGCAGTCGTATGGATAAAGATTCACCACTGGGCCTTGGCCCAAGTGGCTCCACAAGTCTTATAGTAATTGAACACTAAATCTCAAAAATAAATTGGACTGTACAAAAATTAATGATATTGTTATGATATATATAGTTAATAACATCATCACACCACCATCCAAGTGTATTCCACTATATATTTTCATTTATCTCCAAATTCAAGATTTTCTTAAATGCATTATGTATGTGTGGGGGAATGGAATTGAACATGGTAGTGCCAACACACCACCCAGCTAACACAAATTCATTTAGATTCCAGTTTAGTTTCAACGCGAATAATGCCTTTATAAATTAAACCACAAATTCATGCGACTTAGGTGTTTTTTTTTTTTTTTATTTAAAGTCTGAATTTAACTTTTTTTAAAATTTTTTTTAGACATTTACTTATTATAGGTTGTTTTTTTTTTTTAACTTATCACTTATTATCAGACAATTTTATCTGAATAGAAAAAGTAAAAAAAGTCTATTTTTATCTGAAGTCCGAAATTTAAATGAAAAATTTTAATTTTAAATCTCAAAAATACCGTTAATAATTCATGTATTTCTAATATTATATATAAACCTAATTTTTTACATTATCCTTGAAGTTATTTTTTTCTTTAATTGCTTAAAATTTTTATTCACATGGTAACATTAATTAAATTAAAATATTGAACAAATCAAATTATGTCCATTGTGATTAATCAAAATTAAAGCAACAATATTGATTTTATAATAAAGGTTGATGTTATAATTACATTTTTTATTACAAAATTAAATTAAGATCAACAATGAAAATATATTTTTTAATGCTATTAAACTAATCAACTTGTAAAAACTATAAATTGTGAAGAATAAATAGAATAAATATATGTACCGTTTAAAAGGATGTTTATGTCAAACTACTAATTTTTAGACTTCCTTGTTCAGATGTTGAAAAAAAAAAAACAAACATGTCATTCAGATATTTTCATTCAGACTTATTTAAATTTTAGCTAAATTTAAATCTATTCAAATTTCAGATAAAAAATTAAACGCAACTTTAGATAATAAAAAAAAAAAGGGCCTACAACAACTGGCACACAAGCTAACTTGACTACAGTCAACTAACCGTGGTTCCAAATTCCAATTTAGCCTTCACTTTATCCCGCTTAAGAAAGCGCGATCGCGCACACAACGCAATTGTGACGCAAAACGAAAATAACCGAAACATTTCCCAGCATCTCTCGGAATTCTCATTTTCATATCAAACAGCCAATACTTCGACTTCACAAATCACAGCCTAATGTTGCCTGAAAGAGCAGACTCGAGCTTGATTGTCGCCGTGAGAGCCGAGAAAGTAATCTCCAAGAACGCATTGGCTTGGGCTCTCACTCACGTTGTTCATCCCGGCGACGGCATTACGCTGCTCGCCGTCTTTCCCGCCGAAAGAACTGGTAATTCTGTTGTTTTTACCACTGTAAATCACTTTTTACTCACCAGTGACTGTGAATCATAATAGTAACTCACTGAGAATTTATTTATGCGTGATGTCAGGTAGGAGATTCTGGAAGTTTCCGAGATTGACCGGAGATTGTAGCAGCAGTCATACGGAGAAATCGCCGGATCGGATTTGTCAAATCGCGGAGTCTTGTTCGCAAACGGTACTTCAGTTTCATAATCAAATTGAGGTCAGTTTTGTATTTACCGCGCTTCCCACGTTAATGCCATTTTTCATTTTTAATTAAGGACTCTTTGGTCGTTTCACTATTTTGGTTAATCTTATTTGTTAGTTTAAAGAGTCACGGTATTGGTTTGTCGAATTGAAATGGCAACTGAATTTTATCTTATGTACTGTGATGTAATGTCCACTCAAATTTGTAAGTTTGAGCACCAATACGTACGTGATAAATAATAAATAATACGATCTACGCGGTAGTAATTGCTTTGAAAGGGGTTCACGGACAATGCTAGTGCTAGAGAGGTGCAGAATATTTATTTGTTATAATCCCGAGTTCTTGGTCAAATTCGATTTTGGTGTCAGAGATGGCAGATTCGTGAATCCCCATACCAAGCGCTAAGATCTATCTGTGAGATGCAAACAAATTACATTAATGATATTGATACCAGTACTCTTTTAGACGGGGAATGGCATGTGCCAGCCCTAGAGATTGCTCCGAAGATAATTTGTAGTTGTCGACCCCATGACCCACGAAGGCGTGATGGGTGTCTTTAGCATATCATATAATATTATATTAACTACTTGTATTATAATTTATTACATTAAAGTACTTTTTTTTTCAAATTACTTGCATTAAAGTGTATTGAATTATAATATAATATTATATTTGGTGTAATATGTACTGCAGTTTTTTAATAATATTTTTTATGTAATTATTTATATTACTATTAATTTTAGGTCAATGTTATTTAAAATTTATTAATATCTAAGTATTTATTTTTAGTTAAATTAAATGTTAAATTATAATCAATTTTTATATACTAATTATTATACTATAATTTAAATAATACATTATTTAGTTATATTTTTAATATAATTAACAAAAATATATTATAAAATTCATAAATTAATAATTATAATGTAAAAATAAAATGAAATAAATATTATCTAATATTATATTAAATTAAAGATATATATTTTTTTATTATTATAATAATTAAAAAAAAAAAAAAAAAAAACTAATGCAGCAATTTGCTGCAACCATACATGGGGCCGCATTGCATAACCTATGCTGTGAGAGATGCCGAACACACTCGAAACGAAAACTTATGGTTTTCACTTATAGATACAGTCTTGTTGAATTTGAGATAATACATTATAGCATATTATTACATTATATTATTGGTAATATTAATTGTGCTTTTTTTTAGCATGTTGCCCTACATTTTTGAACTGTAAGTTATATTTACCCTTGTTTGATTATGAATGTTTAAGTGAAAAATAAGAAACTATACAAATAAAATCGCACGAATCCATTTAGTTAGTTAATTTCACAACATTTTTTTTTCCTTGTTACTTTACAATTGTAATTTTTCCTCACCAAATACCAACCAATCTCCTGAGGTGGCTTCTCTATCTTTTAAATTAATTAATGCTTAAGGATTGAAAAATTATTGGAGTATGCTGCTAAATATGATTTGATGAATGTGCAGGTCAGAGTGAGGATTAAGGTGGCATCAGGAACATCTGGAAGCGCTGTGGCGAGTGAGGCCAAGAGCAACGGAGCCAACTGGGTCGTACTGGACAAGTAATTAATCATAAAAAAGTATTATTTCTTTTTTCTGAGCTGTTAATTTAATTGGTTGGTTGGCCGGCCGGTCGCTTATTAGATTATCTTTTCTCAACCAATAATTGCGATTCTTAATTATGCATGCTTACCTTTTAGTTATATACATGCAACATTCATGCAGTTAATTATTAACTAATTGATTAATTATTTATTTTTTGTATGAGAAGAGAAGACAACGAATAATAGGAATGAATTCGCCCACATATCCATCGGTTCAAAGGGTTCCATAGAGAAATATCAAACAATTGAGTTTGCGCTAACGGTGCCTAGCTGGTTCTGCTGGAGTCTGCACATTCTTAATCATTTACCCCCGTCATAGACAGACTATCGACTGACCTGCTTTAGGTTCCAAAAGCCTGCTCTTAAATAGAAAACCAAATGAATAGTTATAGTGCGTACAATATTATTCAATGACTTTGATCATGTTATTAAACTTGCATCCATTCTGATATAAGTTTGAATCAATCTCCAAACTAGTCCGTTGGTTCAAGCTTTTGGTCGATGGCGCAAGACTTCTCTTAATTTGAACAAACCAAAATAAGAAACTAATTTGTATTATGATTTACATTAGCATAATAAACTGCATTTATACTAGGCTTACGGAGAATGTGTCTTTTGTGTCAGACTTTGGCGTCTGAGCAGATCCCGATTAAGTGCTTCCATGGATTTTTGTTACTTCTGGAATTTTACATCTCCACTAGCTTTGTGCAACAATAGAGAAATGAAATTATAATTGCTTACCTTTATATGTTACGATAGATGTTGAAGTCATATTTCTTTCTGTCACCCTTCAAGAGCTGAAAAGCTAAAGAATTGCCTAACCATCATGATCGTTCCATTGAAGCAGAAAACTAAAGCAAGAGCTCAAACAATGCTTGGAGGAACTTCACTGCAACATTGTAGTGATGAAAAATTCTCAACCCAAAGTTCTTAGGCTCAATTTACAAAGTTTAAATGAAGACCAAACTCAGTATTTCTCTGCTTCTGCTTCACCTGTTATGGCTGCAGTAGAGCTACAAGGAAACAGAATGAAGCATTCCACTCCACTGAGCAGTCCTGAAAGAACAAGCACTTCAAGAACCAGCCAACAAGGTTTATTATCGAGTTCTGACAGAATGTCATCTCTTTTCTTAGTCTATCAACAAAATCCTCTTTTTGAAGGAGTCAATAGAGGTTGTTATACCTCAATAGATACTCAAAACCACTTGGATGGTCCACTTCTGGCTCCCAACTCAACTGCAGAAAGGCTTATCACTCTGTCGAAAAATTCAACACCATCTGTAGCAAGTAATTGCAAGAATGTGTTTTGGGTTCCCCAAAACCGCATTGTTAATGAGAAGCCACCAAAATCCGAAGACTATAAAGATACAAACAGTCGATCTCCAAGTTCCAGAACCCTTATCAATAAGTTTATTCACTTTGATCAAGACACAAGAGCTGCTGGACTAGAGTTTGATCAAAGCCATCACAAAAGCTATGGTAGTAACACAAGCATCAGGGATGCAGTTCCATTAGGCCGAACTTCCTCAATACCACCTCCATTATGCTCTCTATGTCAACACAAAGCACCAAATTTTGGCAAACCTCCTAGGCGATTTTCGTATAAGGAGCTGGAGGAAGCTACAGACGGATTTTCAGATACGAATTTCCTAGCAGAAGGTGGTTTTGGAGTCGTTTATAGGGGATTGTTGAGAGATGGCCAGGTGGTTGCTGTGAAGCTGTTAAAGTTTGGCGGCCCTCAGGCAGATGCTGACTTCTGCAGGGAGGTACGGGTATTAAGCTGTGCTCAACACAGGAATGTTGTGTTGCTGATTGGGTTTTGTATTGACAGCAAAAAGAGAGTCTTGGTCTATGAGTACATTTGCAATGGTTCCTTGGATTTCCATTTACACGGTATTCCTTACTCTATTGTCATTCGTTTCCCATAACCCTTCTGTATTCAAATTTGGCAATTTTCCTATGAATTCCTCAATCCCATATTTTGGGTACTCTCTGTTTCCACACGGCATAAGTTGCTTCTGCATTAACTTATTTGATTAACAGGCCAAAAAATGGCCCCACTTGATTGGCAATCACGAGTAAAGATAGCCATTGGAGCAGCACGAGGCCTACGGTATCTTCACGAAGATTGTAGAGTTGGTTGTATAGTGCATAGAGACATGCGGCCTAACAATATCCTCCTAACTCATGACTTTGAGCCTCTGGTATGTGAAAACTAAATTTTCTACCCTAAAACTAATGATACAAGGAACAATACTGTATTTCCAGATTAATTCCATACTTTGAAAACTAATGGTTCTTGATATGATGCATTCCTTGAAGTTTAAATATGAGAACGCTCCTTCTTATAGTTTTTTCGTTTAGACTAACAGAATATGAATCAGCCTGTAATTCGTGGTTGTTTTATCAGGTTGCTGATTTTGGACTTGCTAGGTGGCATGCCGAATGGAATACAAGTACAGATGAGCAAGTTATTGGAACCTCGGGGTACAGTCCGAATAAAATTTGTACTTGTTATCTACAAATGCATATGCATTGCTCTTTACAGTTCATGAATAATCTATGCACAACAATATTTGTTTAAAGTTGACTTTTTCTATTTCCAACAGAGTTCAACAACATATAGACTTGCGTAGTCTTCTTGAAACTGCTCTGCTTATATAACTAAATTTTGCTTGAAATTCTGAGTGTTGTTAACTCTTGCTGATTATGCATAACTACAGGTATCTTGCACCAGAATATATTGATGGTGGAAGAATTACAGAAAAAGTGGATGTGTACGCATTTGGGGTGGCACTATTGGAGCTAATCACTGGTCAAAGAACCAGCCAGTGGCAATTTTATAAAAGCCAGCATGTCTTATCTGACTGGTTCCCCCCCTTGGCCGCATTAGAATCAGGCCATATTCTTGACAAGGTATACTGCCTAATTGACCCATTGGTTTCTGAACAGGCCCACAACTACACCCATCAACTACAGGCTATGGCCCGTGCTGCTTTCCTGTGTTTAAGCCGTGATCCAGAATCCAGACCCCCCATGTCAAGGGTTTGCTGCCTACACTCATCTAAATTTTGTCGTTTCTTTTGCGCAATTTTTCTCCTTGGGAACAATGTACCATTGTTGTTTTCAAATTTTCAGGTCCTTAGAATACTTGAAGAAGGAGATTCAGTCATTCCTTTGCCTTTTGATTTGAAATCTGTTGGAAACAGAAGTGGCCGTCTGCCTGGTCTGAGCTCACACGCTCAACCTGAAGTAAGGAAAAGCCACTGTCGCAGGCTTTCACATTGAATATTCTTTCGGATGGGGGATCTTCTAATAGGTTTATAGCTCTAAGCTGGTTCTCATCTTCCATGGGAGATTGTTTCTCTCTGTTGCATTCATCCAATCTATTCGTTGATTATATAATATTTTTTCTTTTGAGGTTTTTATGTTCAAAATCATTATTCTCAATATAGGAACATTATAAAGTATCAGTTACACGTTTCTAAATTATTTCACTTGTTGTACCCAGTTTGTATTATATGAGGGAGAGAGAGAGAAAAAAAATATATAAAGTTACTTATAATAATTATAGGAGTCTTTCAAAATTGTTTACATTCTTTTTGCATTCTTTTTGCATTATTTACATTCTTTTTGCAGATGATCAGAAAGTGGTTCTCACATTATATGAGTCTTTCACGCAAATGATTCAATTGGGAGAAAATGTTGTCACCTTATACAAAACTGAAATTCCACGAACAAAACGTTGATTGTGATGATGGTGATCGTGCATGGTAGTTTGGGTAATTGAATACCAAATGAACAATCCACCATTATGATTTCTTTATTATCCAAGTAAATTCCTTGATACAAAACCTTGTTAATGTTCATGCACCTAAGTTACTCGGTGGACTTTTCTTAACACTCCATTCTGTATAGCCTCTGTATGCCCCGTCATTGTCCTTGAGCTACGTACACGAGGAGACAAAATGACTTAGGATAGTGACAGAGTAGGGAAGAAGCTGATTAAAGATGCTGGGATTTCACTGCCAAGTGCCAAGTAAGCCTAACTAGTGAGCTATCTTATTCTTGATGATGTTATAGCTAGATCGATCATAGCATAGGATAGGAGGAAGTGAGGACGGCCGCCCATTATGCTTTTCGTCAAATTCACTCCATATCCCACTTACGTTACCGGTAACAAACGAATGGATTTTCTGGGTGAAATTACAAATTATGCCGACCAAATTTGCACGATTCTAGAGCAATGAGCATTTGGTAACTTAGCATATGTATATTCAGCAGATACAGATAGAATAGGTCCACCGTAATAAGACATGCAATATGCATGGTTGCGACAATCTGCTCTTTATGCTATTATCAATCACTGAGAAGAGAATCCTAATTTATTTAAACTTGTAGCGGAGGAAACAATCGGATATTGCATTTGTTCATATCAAGTCAAGCTTATATAATTAAGCAGCATTTGTTATTGTATATTTCTGAGTTATTTGTGGACAGAAAACTGGTATATTCCCGGATGTTGACACGTTTGAAGTGGAAAAATAATCGTGCATCCTTTGTATATTTAATATCTTAATTAATTAACATCATCATCTTTCACAACAACAGTTGCCAAAAGCGCAACGATCATCAATTTCCGCTCAAACCAGTCTTATATAAATACCATTATAAAACTGTACAGAATCCAAGCAGTCGTTTTCCCAACCAGTTAGGCAACACCAACAAAACCCTGTCTATCTTCTAGCCCCAGGCCGGCCCCCTCATAATACACAAAAAAGTGAAAAACAGAGAGAGAGAGAGAAAAAAAAAATACAATTATTTTATGACCAAACTCAGCAAACAAAATATTTTTCGTCCTTTCCACGTGTCGCTATTATTAAGCATTTATTTATTCTTTAATTACACAGGGTTAGTAATCTTGGACACGTGGCTTAGCATATAAGGGAGACGATACAAAATTATCTCAAATCGTTGTTGGGATCTTAGAAGTATCTGCTCTTTTGCTCCCAGCGGACGGCAACAAGTCGTATTAATATATAATAATTATTACTGCATTAGATGCATCTTACCCATGGAATTAATATCAGGAGTCCATTCGGAAACGCCCCAAACTTTGACCGACTTATCAAGAGACCCACTATACACGATCCAACGTTGGGCATGACTCGAAGTCGATGAGGAGGAGTCACGATCCTCCTCAACAGCCAAGCATTTAACGGGGCCTGTGTGCCCAGTCAGCACAGACAGACACGTGTGAATCGCGCCATCCCTCCTCCACACGCATATGGTCTTATCCGCTGATCCGCTGAACACCAATATCCCTGCAGCCGCGAGACACAGAACCGCTAGCTTGTGACCCTTAAGGACCCCACCATGCGATAACTGCTTCTCACGTTCCCAAAAGTTGACTAGACCGTCACTGGATCCACAGTATACAATCGATCTGGAGGAGCTCACGACCAAAGCTGTGACAGCACATTCTTGTTTTAGTAGAGTTTGCGCCAACGAGTGTTTGGTTCCTTTACCATGCTGCTCTCGTTTCCACACTTTAACGGTACCGTCAGCTGAGCCAGTGAAAATCAGACCTTCAGAGCTCGAAACCACAGAGTTAACGGCGTCATCGTGAGCGCTAACAGACTCGAGACATTTGGAGTCTGAAATTCTCCAAACCTTGAAGGTTCTGTCCCAAGAAGCCGTGTACAAGAGACCACAATCTTGGTCCAAGCTCATACACGACACCGCATCGGAGTGTCTGATCCAAAGAGCCGTACGGTGACGTCTCACTTCGATGTAGTTGCTGGGTTTGATTGAGCTTTTGAATATATCCTTCAAAGTCGGCAAAGTCCCGGCGCGCTTGTGGACGCTCTGGTTCTTGGGAGAGATTTTCCAAACACGAATCTTGCCGTCTTGGTGACCGGTAAAAATCTTTTCACCGGAAATTACAATGGCTTTAACAAGACCGCTGCTTGCTTTGAAACCACAAAATTCTTTGAGATTCTTCCAGACACGAATGTTCTTGCTGTCGGAACCGGTATACAACAGGTCCTTGGATGCGGCCAATGAGTAAATATGGCCCTCTTCGCGTACAAGTGAACCGATAAGCCCGTTTTGTGGGAGGTTTTCTTCAAACTGAGACCACCCGGGATTACTAAACGGTCCCGTTTGGTTCCACGGTGACATGGTCATGGGAGAACCCTCGCAGCTCATTCGGGTAGGGTCGTAGAACCCCGGACTCACAGCCGAAGCACTACTGGGCCGGATTGTAAAATCCTCATCATTCACTGCGGTTGCAGACATATTTGGGTCTGAATGCAAAAGATTGCCAAATTTGGATCTTGAAATGCTGCTAGAATTTGCAAACATCGTGACTCCTCCTCCTCCTCCTCCTCCTCCTCCGTCCCTCATTCCAATCAAGAAGATTAAAATTGAACGCTAAACAAGAAATATTGTTGCTATAAAAACAATTAAAATTAAAAGAGGCTGGATTGAAGTGGTTTTGAAGGAATGGAGGGACGGAATTAAAAAGATAGAACGAAACAGCTAAAGGCGGGAGAGGAGAGAGGGAGTTATTTATATAAATTCAACAAACTAGGAACGGTTTGCATTATAATAACCGTAAGATGGCGACACGTGTGTGTGCGTGCTAATGCGTGATGGTTGCAGATGGAAACGATTATATTGGATTTCTTGAGTCCGGAGAATCGGGGTCCCATTCTATTAATAACGTGCGAGTTTGTTTTGTTAGTTGGCGCGGCTGTTATTTTTCTACGGTAGTTTTTCCTTTCACATGGCTATTTTTTGATACTTTCGTATGTAATTCTAAGATATTTGTAAGCAAGATTATGTCAAGACCAAAACAGCGCGTCGGGTAAACGGTCGGACCATGTACTGCCAGAGTTTCGGTCGGATTTTGTTGTTATAAAAATTCTCAAGATGTGTATAATTTGCTGGCGAGACAGAATTTGCCAAATAAGAAATTTTGCAATTTTAATTTATTTTCGATTTTGTATTTGCGCACAAAGCAACGAACTGAGACATGAGTTCGAAATTGCAATTGCTCATTTTAGGCGATTCCACCTGTCATTTATGGTGTTCTTTTTTTTTTCAAACTGAGAAAGTTTTCACGTGGCTATTCCAATTATTCACAATGAAATTTATTATTGGCACAGATGGCTGATATAATAGAACAAAAGATGAATGTTTTCGTACGAGTGTGTGAAACGATGATGGGGACTAATACGTTGTATGAACCAACCCATTAATAGTTAAATAGTTTTGGAGAACACTACTGGAAATTTTATTCAATTTTAATTTACCAGCTTATTCACTCTCTGACTCGCACAGAATATCACATTACGTTATTCTTTAAAGGCTCAAAAAATCAAATTGCATATTGTCTTCTCAATATTAATCTCGCCAGTTACTTATCATCATTTAACTTCAATTCGGTGTTGATAACAATAATTCATTTCCACAATCTGAGTGAATGATAAACAGTTTGATCACTGAGTCCAAAGATGAGCAAGATCCTGCCAATTTGAGGTCAATAATTCTCCAGTAAAAGAAAATTTTAGCTTTTTCTTTGTTGGAGAACTTCAGCTTTTCACGCCAAGATGCATCAACTACGAACTAGGTTTCGTGGCGTGTAAAGGAGAAGAAAGAGCACTCTGCAGTGATTTCATTTTTTCTCTTCCATTTTTGGTAGACTGAAAAAGACGAAACAAAAGCATGGCCGCGAGTGCCTCAGGCAAATTTAGCACAAAGCAGGCACAGCGATCGGTGAGTAGCTACCGCAATTTAATTATTGTAGCAGCCAACCAACAAATAGCTACACCAGCTTTTGTTTTCTCTGTTGCAAAAGTCTCACAATATATTATATCTTCTGTTAAGTAACTAGATATCTTCTGCTAATTAAATAGACATATTCGAATGTAATAAAAGCATCCTCAAATCAATTCTAATGTTTAATTTGAGGATGAGAGTGCTTTGAGACTGAGAATGATAGATCGCCAGCTTATTCATTTTGGCGTTCTTAGTTTCTTATCCTTGCATATAATCCAATATCTAATTTGGTCTCTTTGTGCTAAAGAACAAATTGCATTACCAGCCAGGATCAGAATTCAGCCTTGCTGAATCCAAACGGCATCCACATATATGATTTGAAAAAAAAAAAAGAAAAAAATGAAAGTTATCACAACGTGGCAACCTTTTTGCCCAAATTGTAAGAGCTCTACACTCACCGTGTAAATAAGAGAGAAATTGAGTTTGGGCAAAAAGCTTGCTTCGAGGAATAAGTGGATGAAGTGGGTTAAAATTCCTTTTCTTCATTGATTGAAAATAATGCCAGTACTGTTAAATTGTGACACTTGCCCTTCCTGTGAGGTCATGATGGGTCATGGCCATGACTGAATAAAAATAGTTGTATAAAAGAGAATATTATCTTACCGAATGCAATTAAAATAAGAGAGTATGAGTTCTTTTCTTATTATTATTTAAAACTACATTAGAAACTCACTTCTGGTTGTAACTACAAATCTACATAAACTTCCTTGATCATGCGTGAGGGGTGGGTAATGTCCGATATACGACTGAAATAAACTCTCATTAGGACACATAAACCGACCTGATAAGAATGGGAGTCGTTTAATTATTTGGTTCCCTTTTTTTTTTTTTTTACAACACAAACTGGAAGAAATAGAAAAAAAAAAAAAAGAAAAGAAAAAGAGAGGCCTCATATGCTGTGAAATCTGATAAATAAGGTTATTCGATGGACATTTCACTTGCTCTACAGTTTGTTTAACCATTACAGGCAAAGCGACTTAAAATGGTAACCTGAAATTGACCCGACCGAAGGAGCCTGCACTACAGGGTTAGCCATAATTGACCCAGATTCGACGGTGGGCACAAGACCCCGCCACTTAAGTTGTGACAGGTGCCACCCCAAGTCCCAATACAAATTATTTAGCGGCCACGTACAGGGTTTCGTGATCGTCTTTTGCATTGATGTTCGTAGAGCGGGATCTTTTTCACGACGGACCATTCTGTAATTGCTACGTATCCTGCACTACGTCAAAGCACGTGACCATGAGACTACAGAGCGTCACTGTTGGCAGTGTACAGTTATGCTCGCCTTTCCTAATTGGGGCAAGAATTGAGGACATGTAACGAAAATAAATGATGCTTCGAACTAGAAAAGTTGACCCGCCACGAACCCGATCACTTTGATGTCTCCACAACTCTGTGTCGAAAGCTCTTGCGTGTGATCGCATAATAAATAATTAATAAACATATATACAGGGAACCTGAGAAGTGATCTCTTTTGCTTGGGAATTTTTGGTGACAGTGGAAGCTGAATTTTTAGCAATGAAATGAACAACCACACTCGATCACGCATTCAAAGTTATTAGCAACCCTAAAATGACCCTTGAGTTTTTTCTTTTTTTTTTTTCTTTAAAGACTTAAAAAAAAAAAGAGATTTTTTTAGACTTCAACAAAATTTAAAAAAAAAAATCAAGGAGGAAGCTCGTCAATGTTCAGAAAGAAGATTGCTGACTGTGAAATGTGAAAAATTTAAAAGAAGTCTTTCTTATTTCAACCGTATTAATCATTAATCCAACTTTTTTTTAAATAAAAATATGATTAATCCAAAGGAAGCTTTACAGCTTAGGGAAAGTAATTTTTTTGTGGCTCAGCTCCACTTAATGTACAGGGTTTCGCGCTTTTTCTATTATTGTGCATAACATTCATTTAGTAATTTTCGGGGAAAATATTTATGTTTTTTATGAACAGACTAACCATAGCGTCAAAAAGTTTTGTGCATGTGAATGAAGGGACAATTTAGAGGACAAAGTCTCGAGGATAGAGGTTTTGAACTTACAACGATAAAGAGATTTTATTATTAACAAAAAAAAGAATAATTTCAATATAATTTATAATAAATTAAAAGTGCTAAATTTGAAAATGAAAGGATGTTTCATAAATATATTTTAAACAGTTTCAATAGGCTACTATTTTACATAAATAATTAAATATATTTCCAAACATCTCTCTCTCCATATATATATAACCGTTTTGACTTTTTTTTTTTTTTAAAGTTTGGGCTCATGCCAACAAGCCCAGACAGAATCAAGGTTCGCTCACGATCACAAGAGTTAAAGACACTGGCGTTGGCAAAATGGGCCGCCATCTAAGAACCCACCAGTTCCTGGTGAATTAATATAAATGAAAAGGTCGTAATTTTGTTCGTTTGCCAAGTTGCATGCACGATCTGTTTTTGGTTTGACGGTCGGTGATGGTGGATAGCCATAGAGGAGAGGAGTGAAGAGACGGGAAAAGGCCGGAATCAGACCGACTTTCTGAGGGAAAAAGATTAAACCCAAAAATAAAAAAAGAATTAAAAAGGTAAAACCTGGAATCAGTTTTCAAGACAACCTCGAACCCACCAAACCGACCAAAATTAATTATTCTTACTACATGCTCGTTTGTTAACTAGCCAGAGCTAGAGCTAGAGCGTACATAAATAGCATTTGTGCGTGTGATACACTCCTTCTTACAGCTTTCGCTTCAATCAACATTCAACAATGACCGACGTAAATTCCAAAAACAAGTCCAATCTCTCAATCTCAGTCTCAGTCTCATCGGAAGCTGACAACACAGAAGATCAAGAAGAGCCGGAAAGCCAAAACGTTGTCACCAGCCATGTCCACTTGAGACCAACTCACACTTCGCAAAGTTTAGACAAGGAAACGGTTTTGCGGCGTATTCGTCATCGTAAGAGAATGGTTAAGGTCAGAAATGCGGTGCAAGGTCTCCTTGGCCTTGGCCCTGGCCCTGGCCCTGTTTCTGTTTCGCCTAAGACTGGTAACCCCTGCGCCCCTCAATTGAAGTGGCTCGATGATGCTTTTGCTGCTCTTTAATTCTTCAACACCATCCAAGACCAATTCCAAATCCATTCCCACTCGCTTGCTCTCCCATTTTCCCTTTTACTCATATATTATATCTATGTATGTGTGTATATAGATTTTTCTTTTACTTACTGTATAGAGGAGTCCTTTTTCACTTTTTTCTACTTTGGACGTACAAGTCACCTGTAGCAGTTGTACAATTGATGACACAAAGTTGAATCGAGCAGCTTTAATAATTACTGGTATTAGTACGGAATTCTCCAACTTACTTCGGATCTTCATTTCGCAGTACACCATCTCCTTCCTTCCAGTTGTTGCCACTTGCCACTGGCCAGTCATCACCGTTTTAAGTTTTGAGGCCAGATTATAAGTTATTACTTCTTTTTTTTAACTACATTTCATTACTCTGTGACATATTTTGCTATGAAAAATTAAAGGTGCCAAAATTATATATATATATATATATATATATATATATATATACTCCCTGTATTCCCAAAATTTATATTCGAATAGTTAGATAAATAAATTTTTTTGAAAACCGCTCAACTTGGTCCTAAGGACAACTCAAATGAAAAATGTTTAACATTCTTGGTTTAACTTTGGCAGATTATGTTCTATTTCGAACATCATTACTCATCATCCCATTCTACACTGTTATCTTATTTTATATATAATGGCATGGCATCTCTTCTCTTCTCTTCTAAAGATTATTTTTCTGAGAAGAATAATCGCTTTAGATATATGCACTCCATAAAGTATATATTGGAATGTGGAAGTGATCTGCTTTAATTAGTTTTTCTCGTATGGTATGTTTATTGAATGTGATATTCTACCTAATTACGGTACTGTCTGAGGAAGGAATCGTTCGACTTTAAAAGCTTACAGCTAAAATGCAATTGCGAGGTGTGCCTTTTTGTTAAAATTTGAGAATCTTAGCTTTTCTAATGGCCTTAAGATTCGAATCATCCTTAGCTGTGGGTCTCGATCTGAGGCATAGATATAACATAAAAAGGCGAAGCGTATGCGTGTTGTTGAAGATGGAATTTGAGATCAGTTGCGTGTTTAATTGCTGCTCTTTTCAGCAACAGGGTAAAGACATCAAGAGCCTGATTCGAATATGGGTTTGCCTCGTTTGGGCTTCAAGAGTCTGACTACCCCAGTGTAGCTATTCGGCCCCCATTTCTGTTCTCAAGAGCCCCTTCCACCTCGACTTTTCACTAAAATTATAGAGTTACTGTGAATTTGTCAAAGAAAATGATCGAGAAGAGAAAAAGAGCGAAAGAAAAAGATGTTTTAGAAGAAAGTGAGATGAAAAAAATCAGTTAATAAAATGCGTTTGAGTTAAAAAAAAATATATACCGTTCGGTTGGTCACAGACAGTTGAGGCTTGTTAACAAAATGCATTTAATAAGAACAAAATCTCAGGCATTAAAAACAACTATGACACAAGTGATAAGGTTCCACAAAGCATAGCAAGAGTTCAACCAAGTATGGACTCCAAATCCAATTGCCTTCCAACTTAGCTTTTCCTCTCCATTTTCGTGCATAATAGTTTTGGGTTTATTTAAGCAACGATTTCGCCAATCTCTTTCTAAAACAAAAAAAATTAAAATAATAATCATAAAATAAAATATTGAGTGTTTGGACAAAATGTAAGTTGCAAATACATCAATACAAATGCTACTACTACTACTTTGGTCCTGCAGATTGTTTTCTTATTTAATTTTCTTGATTTTGAATTGCACTAACAAGGATTTCAGCAGAGTTTCCTCGTTGACTCAAGCCTGCTTGATTTCAAGCCCACTTGGCAGGTGTTCACACACCTAATTCTACTTTCAGACCGAGCGTATGAGGCTTGCTATGCTGATCTATCAACTTCAAAAAGATATTTTTTGAAAAAAAATAAAATTGTTGACCATAATTATCTCAATATCTCTGTGTCTCCGAATATCTTTTATTATCTATTTTTTATACACGTATTATAATCAGAAATTCATTGAAATTTATAATTAGAAATCTCATAAAACTATTCTAAATTAAGTATATTATGAGACGACTTAAAATTTTATCCTGTAGTGATGTTTGTCCCGAGTCAAACCCTGAAAGCCTCCCAAAACGAGGCTGTTTCATCTCTTTTTTTTTTAAATTTGAAGTAAAACGGCGTCGTTGAGCAGCAACTGTAATCTTCCTCTTCGTTCCACCACACAAACCCAACAAACAACAGTGGCTGCGAACTCATTTCTGCATTTTCTTTGCATTTACAGTGGTTGCGAACTCATTTCAACTTGTTTCAGCATTGTCTCCGCACTTACAATGGTTGTGAACTCGTCGAGCAACCTTCTCTTCCTCTTCGTTTCACGACCTGCAGAAGCATTTTGACCCTTCTCTTCCTCTTTGTTTCACGTCGAGCAGTTTCAATTGTATATGGCCTTGCCATAAGGAAATATATTGTCTTCTTTGGCAGCATATTATTTTCAAAGCTTCAATTTTGCTTGAATTTTGTTGTGTAATTTTGTGAAGCGATATTGCCGTTATTGTTAAATGAAGTTAAATAAAGTTAATTTTGTGAAGCCACCAACTGTTGTGGCTGTCACGTGATTGTTGTCAGTGGTGGTGGTGATGGTGGCTTGCTATGTGTAATGGTGGCTCTGACTTTTGGATTGCGAATGACTGTCGATTGCTGGACCGCGATCGATGAAGGAGAGGCAACTGATTGTTGTCACTGGTGACAATGATGGTGGTTGGGTATGTGTGATGGTGGCTCTGTGCGTTTTTTATTGCAAACTATGCGATTTGGTTGCGATCGACTGCGATCGATGAAGGAGAGCTGACGAAGGAGAGGCAAAACTTTAACAGCAGAACGAAGCTTTTTTTCTTTAAGTGAAATGGTACATTTTAACTTTTAAGGTTTGACCCGTTGTGAATATAATTTTCCTTTAACATCAAAGGAATATTTCACTTCGTCTGCACTTGATTGAACCCATTTGAAAATATGGGTGTTACCGATAGACTATGAGTCCACAAGTCCAGAAATCTTTGAACTCGATTAATTAGGACCATAATGACATGTTCAAGACGAGAGGGTGACACAAGATGGATTGTTTTATACTTTTATTGCGTGCTCTCTTTTGTCACATGATGGGCCACGTCCCCGATTTCAGGCTTTTGGACACACACAGCACAGAGGCGAGGCATCATACCAAACTTGGATTTATTATGCTATGATTATCTTGGTCTATTGGCTGGAAATCCTCTTATCAATTGAATATTATTGGATTCAACCACAAACTAATTAAAGTATTAACTCAGACAAGACGCTGAAAGCGATGAATAGTTTTTTCAACAACAATAATTATGGTCATTATTGCTTTCAAATATCCATCACAAGACATGAAAGGAAGGAGAGCAAAGCACGGCTCAAATTATATCCAAGTTGCTCCTTAATTTTTCTCTTTTCTAATTTTTATTTTATGGCTCTAAAAGTGCAAGCTTACAAAAATTAATAATGCCGTATGCTGATCATAGATCATTCACACGGCAGGGGAAACAATGGGGCGCGTCTCCTCCAGTTACCATGAGTTCAGGTACTAATTTTTTGTTGGTCAGTGTCGTAGATATAGAAATGGGGAGAGTTGGCCGAACCAATTAAAATTTAGCAGACGCAAGTATTAATTTTTAGCTAAGAGGCAGTAATTAGTTTCAAATATCTAAAACACGAGAAATACTCGCACCTCATACTTTTCCACTGCAAATGCCAGTCAACATGCACATCAAGTGTAAGTATAGATGATGAATTGCCGTGTGTGGCATTGCACCGGTGCGTGTGTGCAGGTACCAGTAATTTATTGTGTTATTCAAAGGGGTCGGCTCCACGTTGCTACCAACCGCTGAAAACTATAATCGTTCGCAATGAAATCGATGATTCGACATTTTGACTTTCTTCTGAGCAACGGCATGCCAATTTCCACCAAGTGCAATGGCCAAAGGGAGTGAACAAAATTTCGATCGCGAGTGTTGAATATATTACAGTTACCTTTCATTTTTATCCGTAGTCTGTTAGCGAGAATTTCCCTCCTCAGTGGATCAACGACTACGAGAAAAACAATAGCCCACTCTGACTTCTTCACTTTCTTTTTTTCAATTAAAAATTACTGTTACAATTTAAATACATACATTTTTTTTTTAGCACAAATCAGATGTCTTATTAATATTCAAAAAAATATCTATCATAATTCAAATTCTTGGGATAAGAGATGAAATGAACCACCTTGGGAGCTTGAAGCCATGCCATCAAATTTATGAGATTTCTAACTTGAAAGCACCATTAATGTACAAGTATTAATTTATTTAAGTGTTACGTAGATGAAACTAAAATATTTACTTTAATGGGCTTGTCACTTGGTGACATCAAGACCAAAATTTCAATATTTCCTTTCACGAATAGTACGCAAGAGTCCCTCTCCCTCGCAATTTTCATATATTAATTAATCAATCCTTATCTATCTATCTTTCTTCCCTATGACGTCGACAAAGTTAAAGTCCTTTTTCTGAGCCATGTATGCTTTTACGGCCAAATGGCATTAATTCTACTCAACAATAACAGCATTAACGACAAATTAATAACATCCTTCTTCTTCAAACTTCATTGAATGCTTCCATCCTCCTTCGCTTGGAATTTGATCTTTCTTTTCTATGGTTAATTGAATCATTGAAACATGACTCTAAAGCCACCAATTCTCTTCTTCTTGCCAATCTTGATAATATTTCCATTAATCACAGGCACAACTCATGGATGCAACAGAGCATGCGGCACCAACCGGGTGGTTACTTATCCGTTTGGATTCTCCACCGGCTGCCCTATTCGTCTGAATTGCAGCTCATCATCATCAAAGAATGCTCAGATTTCAATCGGCGAGTTTCCAATCCAAACCATGAAGGATGATCTCATCAAAATCATCATCCAACCCGTTTGTAACCGTTCAATCCAGACCCTTCACCAACTATTTGGCCAAAACTACGCCCCAACATCAAGAAACGGAATACTATTGAGCGGCTGCAACTCCTCCAAGGTTACCACATGCAACATACCTTCAATTGACGTCAGGACTCAGTTTGATTCTCTTAAATGCGACTCTATTAGCAACAGCAGCAGTATAAGCTGCTATTCAGAGGAGCAAAACCATCGTGAATTTATTGATTATGAAAACGCGACCAGACAGCAGTGCAAGTTTCTTCTCTCAGCTATATCCTCGGAGTTGTTTGATACTTCGGCGGCGTCAATTAATATGTCAGCGGTTTCCTTAGACGTTCAGGTGCTTGAGGTCGGCTGGTGGCTTAATGGAAACTGCCACTGTTCTGAGAATGCTAATTGTACTCGTGTTATAACACCTCGTGGACGGTCAGGATTTCGATGCCGTTGCAACAAAGGGTTTGAAGGGGATGGGTACCCTGCCGGCTCAGGCTGCCGTAAAGGTCAGTTATTAGCTCTTATTGGTTCTCAGGACTTTTTCTTTTTCTTTTTCTTTTTTTGTTTTTTCCGTTTTGACTCTGACATTAATTAGGTGACTAATTATGTCATCAGGACGGAACTTAATTATCTCGCCTCAAAGTGCAGGGTAGTAGGAATAGGAAATAATCAGAATTAATTACTAGATAGATAGGCTGCAAAAAATTTCTGATGCCTTATAAATGAAATAGTCTGCAATTTGCTCTCTAAAACACTAACGGTTAGTGTCTGTAAAACAGACGCACTTGATTAGAGTTCGGTTTCTCTACTAGAACCTGTGATTAGTGGTGAGACTCGACCAACAGAATCGTTCTATATATGTACATATATCCAAACAGGCATGCTGCAATGATACTGTTGAAAACCGAATGCTATATCTTTGCCCAGTGCTGAATGATCCCAGTGCCCGTGCCCTGCTCTCTGGGAAAAAGAGTAAAAGCAGCTCCTGATCCCCGTTGGGACCCGGATATAGCGAGTCATATATATATATGGGAGCTGCTAAGTTACAGCCGGCGTAACTTACAGCCGCAAAAATTACGCGTGAACAGTAACACGCGTGGTTACTGTTCACGCGTAATTTTTGCGACTGTAAATTACGCCGGCTGTAACTTAGAAAAATCATATATATATATATATATATGATATAATATAATATAATATAATATAATATATGCTCAAAATTATTAAGGGCCAGCCAGTTCATCACAAGAAGTCAAATTAATGTAATCAACTAGTCCCTAGGGGCATCTTAAGATGTGACGGAAGAAATTGTTTTTGTTTGGCAAGCGATGAGTATTTACTATTAACAGAGTTCAATTAACAAGTACAAAAATGGTTAGTTTTACCTACTACATCTGCGACACGGGGACCCCCTCAATTATTTATTTCAGGAATTTGTAAACAAATCACTATGTAAATTTGACTTCTAAATGTGGCTAATCGAACTAGATAAATCCATATTTTTTGCCCACCCCTTAAAAAAAAAATCCACGCTTAAACCTAGAACTTGGAAGGCTTGCTATACTTTACGGAGTAGGAATTATAGACGATGAATATGCCTTTAATAAAAAGAGAAAGCACACGATGAATTGTCAATTTTTGATGATACTCTCCAGATTCGTAGTTGGTACGACAAAGTTCCATTTTTGTCAAACTTCGGAATTAAATATGAGGAGATAAGCTTGATTAATTTTATATGATATAGCCACAGGCATTTTTCACGCAAGATTTAGTGAATCGCAGATTGGATGGTTTTGTCCGTAAAATAAAAGTAATTCAATAAATCGATTGATTTAAGTAGTTGATCATGATCTGGTTGTAATTATGCATCCTGAAAAAGGTTTCCTTTGATTTTTGTTGTATAAACAGCTTCTTGCAACGCTGCAAAGTACATATCCGGTCGATGCGGAGGAAAAACTAGAATCGCTGTTCTTATAATTGGAGGTAGCTCTTAATTTTTACCAAATCCCGGCAGAATATATTTATTCTCCTTAAGTTTCTGTCTATAATTGATAAGGATTTGTAGGATGAAAAAAGAAAGCAAGACATATCATTTGTTTGCTAAATTTAGAACCAGAAGTATGGCAAGTAGGGTCACATTCTAAATTTTCATTCCCTGACTATTGGTTGTCAATTCCTCTTTTTCAGGCAGCACTGCTGGAGCATCTTTGATCATAAGTGTTTGTCTGTTGTGCTGTTTGATGCGAAGGCATTCATATTACAAGGCCAGAAAGAGCACAAAACGCTGCTTAAAAGAGGCTAGAGGAATTAGCAATATTCCCATATATCCCTACAGGGAAATAGAGAAAGCCACTAGTGGGTTCTCAGAGAAACAGAGGCTTGGAACTGGTGCCTTTGGAACAGTTTATGCAGGAAAGTTCCAAAATGATTTATGGGTTGCAATCAAAAGAATCAAACATAGAGACGCCGATAGCATTCAGCAAGTCGTGAATGAGATAAAGCTCATTTCATGTGTGAGCCACCCGAATCTAGTCCGGCTCCTAGGTTGCTCCATAGAACGTGGGGAACAGATTCTTGTCTACGAATTCATGCCCAATGGAACATTGTGCCAGCATTTGCAAAGAGAAAGAGGTGATGGACTTTCCTGGCCAGTACGCCTCACAATTGCCACAGAAACAGCACAAGCCATAGCTCATCTCCACTCTGCCATAAATCCTCCAATATACCACCGAGACATAAAGTCCAGCAACATTCTCTTGGATTACAACTTCAAGTCCAAAGTTGCTGATTTTGGTCTGTCTAGACTTGGCATGACTGAAATATCCCACATCTCTACAGCGCCGCAAGGGACTCCAGGATATCTTGATCCACAGTATCATCAGAACTTTCATCTTTCAGACAAAAGTGATGTATATAGCTTCGGAGTAGTGCTTGTAGAAATCATAACAGCATTGAAAGTAGTGGACTTTTCTAGGCCCCCAAATGAAGTGAATTTAGCGGCTCTTGCTTCTGACAGGATAAGCAAGGGATGTTTGGATGAGATTATTGATCCATTAATCATAGAGCCTCGTGGTCATAGTGATGCTGGGACACTTGCTTCAGTGCATAAGGTGGCCGAGTTGGCATTTAGATGCCTTGCATTTCACAGAGACATGAGGCCTTCAATGATGGAAGTGGCAACTGAATTGGAGCAAATCAGGACAATGACATTGGAAGATATCAATTGTACAGCTTCATTGGACGTATCTCGTTGCTCTTCATCGTATAATGCAAGCGAAAGAATGAGGGATGATTCTCCTGCTGCGGTTCAAGATTCATGGTCGAGCGAACAAAGCTCATCATCACCTTCATCAAACAGTTTGTTAAGTAATGTATTCCAATGATTCAGTCTTTACACGCTAGCCTCGTTTCATCCTGTTTTTATTTAGTGCTATAAATGCAGTAGCTCTACTCGATGCAACAGTTTTGTTACCTCCCCATGTAGATCCTGATCAATTTGTTAATAGCCTTTTTTTTTCCCCTTACCAATTTTAGATTCAAAATCTTCATTTGACCTAATATGACAAATATTTTACTCCCTTATATCCGTGGATTATGAGAAACATGACTTTTATAAAAGTTATTGTCACAGATAATATGGAGAAAAGTTTTACAGTTTTAAGAATTCAATCTGTCTCCTGCTCATTGTTTATTTTATTCTTAATTCAGCATCTAATCTTCAGTTTGTTTTTAAAAGAGGAAATAATGTTATTTGTGTAACAGTTCAAACTTAACAACTAAGTAGATATTGTTCGCTTTGGACACATAATCTATCACGATTTTGTTATTGGCCTTTTACAACCCAAAACGCATCAAAAAAAAGAAATACTTTTAAAAACTTCTGTGTATAACTCATTTAAATAAATCAAATAAAATAAATTTTAATGATAAAAGAGTATTTGGTAAAATATTCTTTGCCAATTAAAAAGCTGACTTGTCCATATCATTCCATGTCCAACCACTTTGGCATATTATTTTGGATTGGAACCACTTTGGCATATTATTTTGGATTGGATTAAGCCAATGTTTATGTTACATTTAGTGTAACTTTTTTTTTTTAATTATATATTTAGTGTAACTTACAACTACTAAAAACCGTGTAAAAACAATGAAGGTTGGAGGTGGCGTTTACTAGATTGTCAATTTAAAATAATATATATTAATATTGTAAAAGAAAAAGGAAATTGATAGTAAAAGGGAGGATTTTTTTAATTTAATTTTAATTGGTAAATCCATGCTTCTCTGCAAAATTGACTTGAAATTTTATTCGGCTGCTGAGAAGACTCTTGAAGCCAAATTTTTCCTAATTTTCAGTGTATATGTATACATTTGTATGTATGGATAGTAGTTATATTTATTTATTTAAAGGCATAACAGTGATGAAAACCTAAATCGTTTTTTTCAGCCCTCGCCTTAGCAATATTTGAATATAGATGGTCATTAAAAAATTGCCTAAAAATTACACGAGTTGGGATGCAATTTGCAAAATTACTTATAGAAAGGGATAAAATGAACAAACGTTCTGTATTTTAGTATTTTTCTTTTCATCACTTGGCAATATTTTAGGTGAGCAATTAACATTCGAAAATATTATAGCCAATCGTTTTAAGAAATCAACCCGAGCATTGCATAGGGGTATATTGTTTATTTTATTTTGGAGTTAAGAAATCTCTTAAGTAATAAGGTGGTGCATCTCATCTTGATTTAGTTTTAAGCTTCCATGAATAAGGCGTTTGAATAAATTAATCGAGGGGAGCTAATAAGTTATAGCTGCTTCAAAAATCATGTGAACAATAGTGATTTTGAAGAGTTTATTGTCATTACTGTTCACATGATGTTGAATGAGCTGTAAGTTATAACAACTGTAATTTAGCAAAATCCTTAATCAAGTATAAGCAAATTGAACAGATTCATGCAGGCCGACTATAAAAGATATATAACTTGTTGGTTTCATTTCATGTCCAAACATAATTGTATACAAGTAAAAATAAAAATGAAAAGACATATTATCTTCATTCAATATTTCTTTTCTCCTTATTATTTATTTATTTATTTTTCACCATCTCGTGTGCCATGTTCAAATATAAACATATGGAGTTAAAAACGACTTTCCTTGATATTCAAAAACTCAAGGTATTCTCGGATGCATTCTACTCAAGATTAAACGGCATCCGAGAATAAATGAGAGTTTAGTTATGAATTAATAAAAAATCGTGAGCATATTACTTTAATGGTGGGGTTGTTTTAATTTAAAAATTTTAATTGAATATTTTAACGTAAATTTTGTGAAAAAATTAATGTAACATTTAATTATACTAATTCATTCATAATTAGATTACATGAGGTCCATGACTTAAATTTTATGTTAAAATTTTAAATAAAAACTTAAGTTAAAATAATCTAACCCCGTTACTTAATATTAAATACAGGCTATAATCTTATCTTTTATCCTAAAATCATTAAAAAAAAAAGATTCTTTTTTATTTTTATACAAAATGGCTGAAAATAAATACATTTTTTCACTTTTGTTAAGAGCTGTATAAACATACAAAATGGTGTCAGAACAAGTTTAAAAAGTTTCAGACCTTGATATGTTACAGTTCTTGTTAGTCACATATCGAATGGGAAGGTCACACGCGTCCTGGAAGAGAGAGGAAAACCATGCAGGCGCAAGTTGATATTCGGTATTAAAAATTAGGGGTTTTGCTAACATACATTTAATGTATGTTACAGCCCTCACAAAATTGAATAAACAGTACCTACATGTTGGTTACTGTTCATCTAATTTGTGAGTGCTGTAACATACATTAAATGTATGTTAGGGGTTCCTAAAATTAGATCTGTTACTTACAGAGGCTGTAACTTAGTTGACTCCGGCGGGGCTAAGTTACCGCATCTGTAACTTGCTGCCATCCATTATGAACAGTTAGATTTGAGAATCTAAAGTCGAATGGTTGAGAAATAAAACAGAAACTATTTACAGGCAGAAATGTGTCAAAGGATTTTTCAACAATCAGCGGGCAACCAGAGGCAATGGTTTGAAATATAAAAGCGAGTGACCGATAATGAAGAAAAAAAAATTAATTTAGTTTAAGTGGATTGTGAATCAATCACTTACAAAGTTTGTTCTCCGCGGAATCAAGCATGAACTAGAAAGAGTGGGGTTCTCTATTTTAAAGGCTCATTAATTCAATAATCATAACACATAATTAATTTTGTGACATTTAGAAGATTAATGGGTTTATAACTTGAACAATTTGCTAATATAAACGATAGAGGATAAAAATTAATAAACTCGGGTATCCGATATATTTTTTTTTCTTTTATTAAAAATTATCGTAGGCTGGGAGGTTTAGAGAATTTCCTGACCAATAAATTAAATAAAATTAATATACATACATACATATATATATATATATATAGGGGTAGATAGACCAAAAACTCCAAGCTAAAAAATAAATACAACCAATAAAGAAAAAATAGCAAAAGCAAAAGGGAATAATAAAGAGGAACTAAAGCAAATACTAACAAAAGAAACTATAAGAAGATGAACTAAACATCCAAAGTGCCACTTATTGTACTTGCAGCTGATTATTAATGTGAAGCCCTTCTTTGAATCAGAGACACACTCGCTAACAACACTCAAATCGAGGCTAAAATCAAGCCCCTTAGTACTATTAGGCTCAGACAAAAAATAATTATCAACCACTAAATTCCTGTCAGAAATAAAATCCTTATTAGATTGGTTCGGATGTCAACAAAGTGAAACTTAAAGACCACAACCATATACAGATATTTCCACATTAAATATGAAGAAAGTTGAGCTTGTGGAAACCCTAATATCCAAATCATCCAAAACCATATCATTACAATCACCAATCAAATCAAACTAGGCTTCGCAGAAAAGAATCATCGTGATCTTAAGTCTCAACAGCTAAATCCTGAACCCTAATGTCCAAGGCTGAATTAGGAGGGATAAAAGCATCAACAACAGTTTTAGATTGCAAAGTCGAACTAGAGCTCTGACTTTTTATTCACAGAAACCTAAGCAGTAATATCCAAATCATACCCCTGGGGCCAATTATCTGCAATAAACCATGTACTGAGGAATAGGAGCCATCCGAGGCTATACATCTGTACTTGACATTGGCTTTTTACCCCTCTTCAAAACAATTATACCCTACACTCGATTAACTGCTGGGGCTTCCCAAGCCCAGGACTAGGTACGTAACAGGCACTAGTAGAGTGCCGAAGGTATTTAATTTACATGAAGCACAATAGGTAGGAACTTCTTAAAAAATGACATCCTGCCAAAAACTATCATTGCCCTTGCCAATCCCTAAGCATGTGACAAAGACAGTGAGACATTGTACTTCACTAAGACTCTAACAACATAAGGCCTATTAACAGGAAAGTATAATAATCTAAACAAAAATATAAATTTATGGGCATATTTCCTTTACAAATCAAATTTTGAGAGTGACTCTAATTAAGGGTTTCTTATTATTTGATATTACTATTAGAGTAGGTGCCATGTTGAGTACGAGATTGGTATACGTGCGACTTCGTGACCGACATTAAGAATGGTGACCTAAAGAGAGTTGCTTCTAGCATCATGTCAAAAATAAAATTAGTATAGGTGTGATTGACATTACAGATAGGATGACCCTAATAAGGGGTTCTATTTTAAAAAATTAAAGATCCACGAGGTCATCTATTACGTAAATAGATGTCAATTACAAAATAAAAGAAATTAAATTATTATAAGTGTAGACAAACGTATAAAGCCAGTTGTATGAATTTTTCTCTCTCTATACGTGGTACAATTCTAATTACTCTCTTATAAAATATGTATAATAGCCAATTCTTGCGGTCATTCAAACAAGAAGATTAGGTATGAAAAACGATTGTAGATTTTTAGCTTGTTTTGCATTTGAAAAATGTGAAATGTTTGGTAGGTGCTGCAACATGTCAGGTAAAATTTTTAATTACATTATCTTCACTTAGACGAGCTGTTGAGTACCATGATTATTTTCGTATGAAGAGTTGAGTAGGTGGACATTTGGATTCAGTGAATAATTGAAGTAAGAAAAAGAACAAAAATTTATTTGGAAACAAATAGACCCTCCATTTCCCTTATTGGGGAAAAAAAAAAGGGCCTATGTTACCCCCGGAGTATGTAACCCCGGGTTTTGTCTGCTAGCGGAACAACCGCTGGATTTGTAGCAATGATATCCAACGGAATGAGAAATACTCTTATATTTGGGCTACCATCACAGCCGGTCTCTTAAGTTAAAGGACGGATTTTGGGATTTTAGCAAATTTTTTTCTATTTTAATATTTATTTGATATATCTTATCTAATAGTTATAAGTATTTATTTAATATTATGAAAAAGTTTTAAGTTTTTATTATTTTACACTTTTTAGTATAATTTTTTAGGGTTAAATATGTTATTTTACGTCTGCTAATAGAAAGTTTAAATTTTAAATTTTTAAAAACAAAAATTGGAGATGTTTTAAAAAATTCAATTATCTAAAATACTAATTATTTATTTTACATTTTTATTTTATTTTTTAACATAATTTTAAAAATTTATCTATTAAAATAATTTTTAATTTTTAATAAAAATAGACTTTGTCAATTGAATAATTAATTTTTTTTAAATAAAAACTTTATTTATAAAAATTCTATTTATTTAAAAATTTATATCAAAAGAGACCTTCGAAGACAGAAAAGGCAAAGGCCGCCGATCGAAGCCATGTGGTGGAGGTCCGATATTTAATTGATAAAATGATATGAATTGTGGTGATAGCATTTTGCTGGCGGTGAGGGTTGAGCATCTAGAGGAATGTGCTACCAATAATTATCCAAAAGTTACTATTTTATGCAAGAGGCAATAACAAATTTGAGACCTCAATCAATTGTCTTAGTACGGCGACGACAGGGAATTGCTGCATTGCTTGTTTGTAGGCATTCGAAGGCTTCAGTGACTGTGGAAGCTATGTAATCATCAATTTTAAGACATACGAGATCAATAAATTACTGAAATTCATAAATCGATGGTGTGTAAAATGCTTTTCACTATCTATTGGTTCAATAGCGCTAACTTGTTCCAGTTATGATCCGAGTAATATTATGAGAATAATCATAAAGTTGCTCCACTTTCTTTTTTTTTTTTTTCTCTTTTTCTTTAAACTTAAGCTATTTACCTGGTGTTTACCAGCTGGTCTGATAGAAACATAAGGCCACTTGTCTATTTCATGACCTTCATCAAGTTTGCTAACTGCTAAGCCCAACAAATCGTCAAATTCAAAAGCATGTTCTCTGCTGGACAAAAGCCCGGGGTAGGGGCCATTTTATAGTACAAAATTGTGCACGCTCCAGCAAAAGCAGAAAAGCAAGCGAGCCTTTTCATAATTGCCCAGAGCCAAGGATCAGACAATCCATTTATGCGTAAGAGAAAAGAGAAGAAGCACATGCACATGCCACACAATGGAATGAGGGATCCACATCCACTTCCTAGATCCATTAAGAAAAGGCACCAGTCACTCAGTGGTCCGTTCAAATGCAATAAGCGCGTGTCATAGGGTAAGATAAGTAGGGTAAATTTTGGTGTTTGGACAAACTGTTGGTTCAAAAATGAAAATGTTTGGAATGTATCATAAAAGCCAGATTGGAATTCATGCTTAAACATTACGACATGAATTGTAATGAAGCAAAAAAACAACAAAAATACATCAGTTAATGTGCCAAGTCAAAGGTAGCAAATAGCAATATCTCCATATCAACATAATCCATCCATCATCGTACAAGAAGAATAAAGACAACCCAGCAACCCAGAGGCAGAGCCCAGAGCCAGAGCCAGAGCCAGAGACAGACCACCTGGGCAAAAAAAAAAAACCGTAGTGCGTGCTAGTCTACTACTAATATTGCGGCTGCTCCAACTGAACCGCAGTCCGCAGCGCAAACAGCAACAATCAGCCTCTCAGCCAATTGGATTATTAGCATGAAGTCACTTTTCCCATTTTACTTACATTTCCCTTTCTTTCTTTTCACTTATTCAATTTCTTCTAAAAAGTCAAAAGCTTGCTCTCTTCAACGACGTTAGAGTAACGGAAGATCCTATCGCCGATTTTCCGACTTGGATGTCAAAAGAATCGTATCGGAGAAACAGTTCCACCAACAAAAGCCTCGACGCCAGGACAACAAAATCTTTGCCTGCACACTGTTTATTTCCAACCGTTGGGTTCTCTGTCTCTGGACCGTTCGACCAAAGCACGTGCTCGAGCATCTTCTCACCTTCCCCGACAAATCGGTCCGCCACGAACTCCTCCGCTCGCTCGAAAATCTTCGGATCTTTTGTTGCAAATGGTTGATACCCGAACAACATCTCTCCTTCTTTGACCTCAAACGACGCCTCGTGGCTCGATATGATCAAGTCTCTTTTGGCTTTGCCGTATTGTGACGCTACGGGTGGTTCCATACGCAACACTTCGTACACCACGGACTTCATCAACGGCATCTGTTCCATTCCCGCCATAGTCACTTTCCCGCCGTTTGATCTGACTACCGATCTGATCTCTTCCGCTAACTGCATGTGGAGTTTGGCACCCCCACGGCAGATCCATTTGACCATGTTTGGGAATAAGATCTTCATGCCTCCGAATGAATTGAAGCACGTGGCAAATACGAGGTTGTGACACGCTTCCTCTCGCGAGACGCCCAACTTCTCGGCTTCGTCGAGAACGAAGCCCGACGACTGGTGGAAGAAATCGTACAGCCTCTGGTAATCTTTTTTCACGAGCGCTGGAGGGAGAGGGCGCGTGCGGAGCAATGGTTCTTCGACGAGCTTCGGTAGGCCGAGGGAAAGTAACGGAGCGAGCTGAAACAGAACCCACTTACCGATCAAAGTCGGGGCATCCGAGCCGAGTCCGGTATCAGCAGGGTTCTTACCGAACCAAGCCCGGGCCAAGAAGTTAAAGGCGGCTTGCTCGTTGGCTCCGCTGAAATCGGCTTTGCCCTTGGCGGCCAAGTCTCTTTCAAGAGCCTCAAATGTCTCCGTGTAGGTGGAGTGAAACTCGGGGATCACCTTGTCGCGGCGATTCATTAGAAGAAAGAACAAGAGTTGCTTGAGCTTGGCGTGGTTGGGCTCCGAGGGGTCAAGATACGACAGAACACGGTAACCGCCAGTGAGATCAGTGGAGGGCATGTAGGTGCCGGTGAAAAGATCTTTCTTTTCGACTTTGGAAACGTCAAAGAGAACGGGGAAGCTCTTGCCGTCGAGTAAAACGATGACTTTCGGGTTAGAAGAGATGAAAGGCCCGGGGGGCATGTTAGCACGAAACACCGTCGAACCGTACTTTTGGATTTTGGACTTGAAAAACTCGTCTCTGCCGAGGTTGTAGAAGTAGTCTTGGCGGTCTTTGATGGGACCCAAATAAGGGAGGCCATAGCTTCCGGGGATTTTGCGGATCGGAAGTTTGGCGGTTTGTTCATCAGATGGTGAGATTGTGATTGGTGGTGGTACTGGAAAAGGTTGTTTCTCAGAAACGGAGGCGGTGATCGGGCTCGGACGGATAGCAGCAGATCGAACCCGAGGAGTGTACAGCTTTGATGATTTTCTTGGGGATTGAAATTCAGTTGGCAGAGGAGAAAAAGATAGACAAGTGGATGCCATTTCACAACAACAACTTTAACAGAGAGAGAGAAAGAGAGAGCTGAATAATTAATGATGTCTTTAAATTATATGATATTTATGAGATGTTTCTGTAGCGTTATTGCATGTAATTCCCAACGCCCCTCAGTTGGAATTGTTTGCGCTTGTGCATCGACATTTATAATGGGTGGGGCGGGAGCTGATATAAAGTCGCAAGTCGTAAGACTTCCAAGCCTTCAAATCACGAAACCAATTAAATAGAGTCGTGGAAGGCGTGCGCTTTCACATTTCTTTTTTGATTTTCTATTGGTTTTTGTTTTTCCGACCTCATTGCCTCAATCTTCACTGTTTCCCGGTTTATGCCCTCCAGAGCACGTGTTGGATCTGCGACGTTTTCATTTTTATTTATATTCATTTATTTATCTTTTGAGACGGGCCTATATCTACAGTGTTGATGTTAAAACACTTTTCATGAGCGTAGCACTGAAGTGCTGATGCTGATAGCAGGTGCAATTTGCAGAATCAATGAATAAGCATTTTATTTTACTACTTACCGGGATGAGGATAACAAATATATAAAAATGCAAAGTTGACCCACGTTTAATTTCCATGTTATGCCATCGCTTCGTTTACTTCCTAGTAGGCTAGGACATTGCACGCACAAGTTTTTTTTTTAATCCTTTCCCGACTGGGATATTGAGGAGGAGTTTGTAAATAATTTCATTAACAATTCCCTCTATTTATCTAAATCTACTGTTATATTGCAGTGCGGTAAAAACGCAAAGAAAGGAATTTTGCATATGCATGACCAATTATTTTGGGAACGGGTCCAAACAGATTCAATGAAATTATTTTTATGTTGCAAAGTGCAAACTCAAGCAGTAGGCTTGGACGGTGATTGTCTCGTCTCTCGTGTCTTCTTTATAATGCAGGAATGATTCGCGTGGGCGAATACATATTAATATGACCAATTACTTATTTTATTTTATTTTGAAAGGGAAATCCATAACCTGGTCATTGGACAGATTAAAGACGGAGTTGAATAATCAAATCAAACAGTAGACCAGTACCAGCGTGTAATATTCTCCAACTGGAATTGAAGAATCGGGAGATTGAAGCGAGGAGAGCAAGAGGGGAGATAGGTCAAATCGTCAAAGTCAAAATTCACAGGTTTCAAACTTCCGTCCAAGGGAGCCTGCAGATGCGATAACAAACATAATAACCTCGCGTTGCGTTTCTCATTACGAATCGGCGCCGTAATGCACCGGCGTTCCAGGCTACTTCCAAATCTGGAGATGGATACCTTTGCACGGCGTCGTCTTTAACTTTACATCCCGTTGTGGTTTGCTGCGATCGCGATTGGACCTTTGTTTGATTTCGCGCACTGTGACCACGACCCCCCCTTTCACGTAATTTTATTTAGTTTTGCTCACCGTCACATGGACGTGGACTCCTCGTTCGGACAAAACGAAATATTCATAAAGATTGATTTTTTCGATACAACCATTGAATTCAAAACAAAAGCCATTTTGCAAGTACGTTCCCACTAGTGCTAATTTCAAGGAAATTCATGTCCGTACTGTAATTGTTTGAATACAAATATACACGTAATAAGCAGCCAACTTTGGGCTCTTCCTCTTTCTGACCATAGACACACATTATAAGCGTCCGGCTACTATGAAATTGTTCCACTATAAAACACTTTTTTATAAATTATAATTACACGATTAAAGTTATAATGTGTTTATTTTTACTATTTATTATTTTGATTGTGTGGTTGTGAAAGAGTGTCAACCGAACTCATGAACTAATTTATTTACCAACAAAAAAACTCATGAAATTATTCGAGAGAAACTAGTATGCTTGAGAAAAATCATAATTGTAAAGCTAAAACTTTTTGTATTCTCTATTTAAAAACAACTAATTTTTTTTATGCTAAATAAATATTGAAATATAGAGTGATATTTAGTTATTCAGTTATGTACAATTGTCATAATTAAATAGTAAATTCAATTATGAATTAGTAGAAAAAAATTTGATTAAAACTTTGGTTTTTCCAATAATTTTTCATAAGCAAGTAGCCTAACTCTCTTCTTAATCTTAGAACAAGAATCGTTGAAAACGTGAAAAATGATGAATGTGTTGTAGATTATGTTTTTAAGACTTTTTTGCTTTTTAATTGGAATTAAATGTCCAGTTACGTATATAAGAAGATGAATGGTAGATATTTCAAAATTTTATCTTCAAATTCATCCCAAATGATATGAAATGTTATATATTATTTATTAAATTATTTTCAACAATAATTTTTCATAAATTTTATGTGAATTACTTATATTATTTCACCAACAAGTGAATGAATATCACATTATCCTACAATGGTATTTTGGAATTCTTTATGGCAATGTCTATGTTATAAAATTATGAAAAAGACAGTTTACAACATTTTAAATCCATCCTAAATTTTAATCTCAGATTTTAATTTTGGATATCGAGTTGACGATAGTAAACATATACAATATATACTATGAATATAACAAACGGTTTAAGTTGAAAAAATGAAACGATAATTTTTAGTATTTTCAAGGATGTACAAGTAAATATTTTATTTCATCTTAAAAAATTATTTATCTTTAAAATTTAACCAATGGGTGTTCTAAGTAATTCCAATAGCCGCATCAATTGTCAAAATATGAAAATCAATAAAGAATGCTAGAATTTTTCTTTGAGCTTGAGGTGAGCAGGGAAGCATAGTTTATTAAGGGTGCTTGGTATTGTTTCTGGCAAATTGTTTTTCATTCTACAGAAATAGAAAACGTAAAAACTTGTTTTGGGGATTTAATTACGATGTATTTTTTTATTTACATGAAAACAAGTTATACTCATTTTGCAAAGAATCCAAAGGAAATCATAAAACAAAAATTTCGTGTTTTCTATCCATCACAGCGTGATTGGATCCTACGCCTTTAAAAAAGTAAAATCAATACCATTTTCAATTTTGACAACCGCAGTGCAGATAAGAAATGGACCCACAAAAATTAAAATACATTCCAGCGTATTCAAATGTAAACACAAAAGATATATTACAACTAGGCTATTTGAACTCAGTAATTAAGCGACTATAAACATTCACTTTTTAATAATAATTTTAATTATTGAAATACCTTATAGTAATTTACTAATAAAGACATTAATAATATAACTTAATGGAAATATTTTTACTCTTTGTACCCATTAATTTTAAACTATTATCAATTATCATTTTACAATGGCTTTACATTACTAACATTCAACAATTTCTCTTTCGAAATGATCAGATGAATTTAGACAAAATCTATTTCTTTATGATGTTAGGGCGAAATCAAGATCAAGATCAAGTTTTATGGAACATATTTTGGGAACATGATTCATGAAAGAGAAATTAAAGGGAAAATGGAGAATTTTGAAGAAAAAAATTTCTGGTATCCTATTATTTTTCTCACTTATATATATATATATATATATGCACACACACATACATATATAATGATAGAGTTTCAAAAACAAAAGTTCTTTTATTGAGCTCTTGTAAAGATTAATGAAATTGTCACTAATCCAGTGATCCTCACACTTGCAATGCAAAAGGATGATCTCAAAATTATTGTTTTTGCTAATAAATAGTCATCCAATGACTAGATTCGAAAGGAAAATTTAGAAAGAAGATTATCAGAAAAGGGAATGGAGACTGTAAGATACAGAGTGTGTGGCTAGCAAGAGAAGTTTCGTTCTGAGGGTATTTTTGGCATTTGAGTAGGTATGATAAGTAAAATTTTAATTTTCAAAATTTAGTAATGGGTATAATTAATAAATTGATATAAAGAATATTATAGTTGGTTCAAATAGTTCCACTCAAATATTAGTTTAATTTTTTAATAATATTATTTTTATACATACTAGCAAACATATTTTTATTATTTTCATTTTCAGTTATCGTACACACACACACACACAAAAAAAAGCTACCAAATTCATTTTCATATATGCAAAAACTAATCATTCTTATATTATAAATAAATACAAAAACAACATTTAAAAATAATACGAAACACACCTTTATTTTCAGCCAACCAAATTTATGGTTTAGTTACATCCACATTAACAGCCTTAGATCCCATGAAACTCATTATCATACTTGGATCACTTTTTTTTTTTTTTTTTGGTTTATAATTGGATTATAATCCGGCAATTGCTAAATTGTATTATATGTAATTTATAATTGACTTAAAAATAATTTTTCACGACACTTTTAATCGTTTGACAAACCAATTTTATTGTATAAAAACTTATTTGATGTAAGTTACAGATGATATAACTTAACAAGTTCTTGTAATATACATACATTACAATATTAACTTTAATAAGACTTATTTTTAGATTGATATTTGTCACCTTAATTTTATTAATGTAATAAGCCACACCAATATTATACCAAGACCTCACATCTTCTCTTGTTTTTCTAAAGTTCTCTCTGGCGACCACTATAGAAGTAGGCATACGTCTTGAAGGTAAGCATTCTCGATAGAGTAAGAATTTCACCTGTTTTGAGTGTAGATTTGAATCTCTAGCAAATAATTTTTCAAAATTAATCTTTATTATCAAAGATTACTAGCATTCACTTTCTTTCAATACATAAAATCTGAAGGATTAGTCAAGCTCTGTCAATCGCTTTCATTGAAAGGAGATGAGGATAATATCGTCGTGCTGGGAAAGATTTTTATAAAGAGTGGAGAACAAAAGTTAGTCAATTCGCTTGTGGCGTCCTTTCCGAACAAACCCACCAATAGAGAAGGATTTGTATAAGCAATTTAGAAACTATGGAATACTACGAATGGGGTTACGGTTGCGAGTTTTTTTGGGGTCGGGGGGGCTGGGGAATCATTTTATAGTTCATTTCAAATCAGATACTGATAAAAAGAAGGTCCTTAGAACTGGACCATGGCACTTTAACAACTCTTTAATAGTTCTGGTTGAGCCATAATGGGTGGGGGATATTTCAAAAATAAGCTTCATAAGGACTTCCCATCAGTTGTATGGATAAAAAAACAGGCCTGTTTCTGGGAAAATTAATTGGTGACGTGGAGGAGGTAGATTTAGGGGAGACAGGTGATTGTTTTGGAAGATTTCTCTGCGTGCAGGTAAATATTGACATTGCAAAACATTTATGAAGAGTATTTTTCGTGAGATTTTTTACAAATGAGGAAGATGCCATAATGATGCAGTTACTCTGTGCAGAATTCTACTATTCTTATGGTAGGATTAGTCATGCTTACGAAGAAACTGAGATTATGCCTAAAGATGAAAAAGAAGAGAATTTTGTTTACAGAGCATCCGTGAAAAAGAACAAGCCGGAGAGAAGTAAGAGAGTAGGAGAAAGCCAATGAGAAATGGGTCGAGCCCTATACCATAGGCGGATTTAACATAGGTCTATACCATAGGCGGATTTAACATAGGTCTATGAGTGACTTCAACTCTTTTGAGCTTTGAAATTTATTTGAATATATTATATTTGATCCGTTTGAAAATTTAAATTTTTTTTATAAATTTATAAATTTTTCTTTTAAATATACAGTATGTTAGGCTTATTTCTTAATTTGTTATATGTATACTGAACTTAAAGTGGTACTCAAATTATGATTTAATTGATTGACATAATTGTCCATCTTATAATTTTAAATTTTCAAAAATATTAAGCTAAAAATTACTGATTTTTAGCTTCTTAATTAGCCAACCAACTTCATCACCCTTTCAAAAATAAAATTGCACACACATTCAAATCGACAAACAAAGTATTAAAATTTTCTTATATGAATTAAATAAATTCAATTGAGTTAGAGTTATTTAATTAATTAAATTTCTTACTATTTGTGGTAAGTTTTTTTACCTTAATTAATTATATTAATTTAAATCATTACATGAAAACAATTAAATTTTAAATTATTGATTAAATTAACAATAAAATTATTATAATATATAACTTTTTTAAAATTGAAAATGATAATCGTACATGTATTGAAAATTATTAATTCAATAAAATTTAATAATTTGACACTTACTACTTTTGTTTGAATTTTTTTAATTGTATTGTATCAAATCGCTCGTAGATAAAATTTCTGAATCCGCCAATTTGTAACCATACTAGATTGGCGGCCCACGTGAAGATAGGCAATCATTAACACTGGGATAGTCTATGATGAAAGCAGACAGGCAGTGGATATGACAGGCGCAACTAAAAATTTCGATTCATTGGGAAGTACGAAGATAATTTCTCACCCAATAATCCAGAAGGAAGAAATGGGCGGTCAAAAGACAATACAGAGCTCACTCAACCCCAAAAAAATAAGCTAGGTGTTGAGCCCCCGTCTTGTTTGGACTCAGCTCGAATGCCAACTAATCTTCAACCTATATCAAGTTGTGCTAATTGTACTTCTTCTCAAAGAACACTGAAACTACTTGTGCGGAAGCTGACGAATTCAATGGTCTCTATGACTTCAGCCCTCTCTGAACAAGATACCATGAAAAAGAGTAGCAAGGAAAGGGAGATAAATAGTCCAGATACAGAAAGAGTGAAAATTTCCTCAACTGCTACCGGGATGAACTTAACAGGGAAAGTTAATTCTGGTGTCATCTCTCACCTTTTAAATTGCAAGCTAACTTTTCAGCCTTTTTAATGACGGTGGCTGATCATAGCCCTACCGAACAGAATGAGTGTCTTATGTTGGAATGTTCGGGACTAGGGGAAACCTCAAACATTCCACACATTAAAATAGATTCTCCATTAGTATAAACCAAATTTTGTTTTCTTAAGTGACACTGAGCGTAATTTTTATCAAATAGAAGTTATTCGTATTGAGTTAAATTATGATTTTGTTTTCTCTGTAGACCACTTGGGCTACGGTGGGGGGTTAGCATTACTCTGGAATTCAGATGTTAATATCAATTTATTGTCCTATTGCACATGAAAATCTAACATGGCGATTTACAGGATTTAATGGCCATCCCGAACAATCAGAAAAGAAACATTTTTGGTGCTTATTGCGAAGGCTGTCCAAGCTATCAGCAGCCCCTTGACTATGTGGAGGAGATTTCAATCAGAATTTGAAGGTTAAGGAGAAAAGGTGAGGTAGCCCAAAAAAACATAAACTTGATTTTTGATTTCAAAAATGCTTTAGAAGCTTGTGGCTTCTATGATCTTGGTTGCGAGGATTATCCATTCACTTGGTCAAATACCGAGAGCTTAATGGCCAACTTGGATCGCTTTAACAGCATTAATTGTTGAACTTAGTGAGCTTTAACTAATATTTTATTCGCCCTTGTTATGTATGGAACATTTCATTGAACTTGCATAGATTTGAAGGTACATAATCCTTGCGACCTCATGTTCCAAGTTGGGTTAAATTATTAAATACGTTCAGAATACTCGACTAGATGTAATTTAGTGTTAAATTAGCCACCGGAAAATGAAAATGAGTGAAATTCCATGTTGTTTGATAAAATTGATTGAAACCGTGTTGATATTTAAAACAAATCTAAAATTATCTGATTGTCAATTTTTTTGTTAATCTTATTGTTTTACTCTTGACAGATGTTTAATATTGGGAATACGAATACTTTTAATTATTTAATTAATTAAATAATTTTTTAAATAATAATTAATTGAAAATTTATGAAAAAAAGTAAGGAAATTGTCATAATTATCTAATTAATTCTAAAATTCTGTCAGAATTAATTGAAATCTAAATGAAAAATTAATATATATTAAATATATTAAATTATTTTTCATTTAATTTTTAATTAATTAGAATTAAAAAAATTCAATTAATTAAATGATTAAAAGTATTCATACCCCAATATCAAATAACTATCAAGGATAAAATAATAAGATTAACAAAAGTGACACGTAGAGGGTTTGAATGTGTCTTAAAATATTATGGGAGTTTCAATTACTTTTGTCAAACATTAAGGTTTTACTCTTTTTTCTGATTAGCCACTAAAACTTTTTGGCCGACTGGTGAAACAAATATTTTTAACTTTCTCGTCTATATTTGTGGGTAAAAAATTTAGAGATAAATATATTTTTTTATATGTTGATATAGAATCTCATGTCTAAAGAGGCATAGATTTTCATATTATGATTGTTAGATCTTTGAGCTGAATTATGGATAAATTTCTGCCCTCAATATATTTCAAATTATAAATACATGTAGATTATACCCCATTTTTTAAAAAATGTAAAACCGTATGTTATTTAAAAAAATCATATCTTATTCCAAAAGAATAAAATGTGAGTATTATTTAATTGAGATAATGAAATATTTAATATTAAAAGCATCTCATTCACGTGAGTAATGGGAGGATTATGGCCGTTTTGCCGCGATACTGCGTGAAAGGTCAACAGTGGAAGGCTTACAATTGTATACCTCCAAATATTTAAAACTTCCATGGTATGTCACTATTTACACACAATCCGAATATATGTCCCGAAACAACTGGGAAAAGTCTAGAATACCCTAAGATACCATAAGCAATTTCCACCCCACTCCCTATTTCACCAGCATAACTTTCAAAATCAAAATCTCTCAAAATATTTAAGTAAAGAAATAAAAACTCAAAATCTTTAAACCAATTAACTCCAATGGGATTCTTTTTCCTTTAATTTCTAGTTTTTGATTCATTTCTTTACACTCAATCACGTATGGGGGTCTATAAAATAAGGGAGCCCCTACTATACATTTGCTGTAACATACAGTCTTTGTAAAATGAGTGAACAGTCTTTGTAATAAGGGAACACGTGGTTACTGTTTACTCATTTTACAAAGGCTGTATGTTACAGTAAATGTACGTTAGAAAAATTCATAAAATAAAGGTAATTTAGTAACTTCTCACGATTGCTAGGATAGTCATGCGACGTAATTTTGGTGGAAGACTGTTCATGCAGTTTCTCAATTCTCAGAGTATAATGGCTGCAAATCCCTACTTGAAGCGGGGTTTAGGGTTTTAGATACGGTAAAACCCTAAAACGCCCAATGAAAATGGAAGTTCAATCCGTTTGTCTTGGACTTCAAATCCCGAAATTTAAATCATCGAATCGTGGTTTCCTCTCGCATCAATTTGTAAGTAAATTATTTTCCAGTTTGAACATCAATTTTACATTTCATTATTCATTATCTTTGTTGAAAACCCACTCTCTTCATTTCTATCTGCAATCTACTACATTCAAGGTTTCACCTCCTGCAAGCCAGTTCGGGTCAAGAAGTCAAAGCATTCGATTTGGAAATGCATACAAATGTACAATCTCCATCTTTAATCTTAATTTGTTATCTGGTTGATTAGGAAATTGAGGAAATAACTCTCTTTATCAATTTTAGGGAACACTTTTCCTGATTTAAAGCATAAAATTGAAGGGTATTTGGCATGGAGTTCGAAAAGAGGAGCTACAGTATGTGCATCTAATTCTGGTTCAGACACAAAATTAGGAGTTTCTTCAAGTGAAAATTCTAGTTTGCCGGTTGCTATTTTTAATGGGGCGGAGCCGTTTCGTGGGAAATCGGGTTCAGTATCGTTTTGTGGACTGACTCACCAGCTGGTGGAAGAAGGAAAGTTGATGTCAGCTCCATTCCAAGAAGACAAGGGCTCATTCCTTTGGATTTTGGCACCTGTAGTGTTGATATCATCATTGATTCTTCCCCAGATGTTCCTTGGCAATGCAATAGAGGATTTCATCAGGGACAATCTTCTCATGGGTATATCATAGAGCTGAGTACTCCTTTTTATGTTGTTTAGCATTCAACTCAGTAACTTTGTTATAACATACGTAAGCTTTTTAAGTTGCATTTGTTTTCTTTTTTGTGATTAATTCAACTGCTGAGGTTGTTATGCAGAGATCGTGTCTTCTTTGACTTTTGAGTCCATGTTTTATGTTGGTCTTGCAATATTTCTGCGGGTCACTGATCGTGTTCAGAGGCCATATTTACTATTCAGCCCAAAGAGGTGGGGTCTTATCACAGGGCTCAGGGGATACTTGACTTCTGCTTTCTTCACGACGGGCTTAAAGGTTGTCACCCCGCTCTTTGGCGTCTATGTAACTTGGCCAGTGCTTCGACTGCCAGCCTTGGTCGCAGTGCTTCCGTTTCTGGTTGGTTGTGCAGTTCAACTTGCATTTGAGACATATCTTGACAAGCGTGGGTCATCTTGTTGGCCCTTAATTCCTATCATTTTTGAGGTTGTTTCTTGATTCATATTTATCTTTCTCAGACCAGAATCAAGGATTTTATAAACTTTATTTTAAAGTCAAGGATTTTAATGACTTTATTTTATTGGCAGGTATATAGACTTTATCAGCTGAGCAAAGCTGCTAATTTCATTGAGAGATTGATGTTCTCAATGAAAGATCTTCCGAGATCTCCGGAATTGCTGGAAAGAGGCAGTGCAATGGTTTCCATGGTAGTGATTTTCCAAGTCCTTGGTGTGGTTTGCCTCTGGTCATTGTTGACATTTCTTCTGAGGCTCTTTCCTTCTAGACCTGTAGCTGAGAACTATTAATGTATCAATGGGTGTACGTCAGCAATGGTCCTTCATGTAGAATCTTTACGTCTTGTTGATGAATTGTAGGGAAATGCTAGTTTTTTTGTAGATGTTGTCCTAATGATCTTGAGGCCTAGAAGTTTTGTTCTATTGGTTTGTGTAACTTGTGTTCGCTGAGTTGGTTTTGAGGCAGTTGCCTAGCTTGCTAGACTGCAGTTTTGTTCGCTCTGGTAAACTGATACCCGTCCGGATCCTGCTGTATGCCTGTATGACTAATCCAAGGGGCCTGTTTGTACAGAATGGTAAAGAGGCGCAGTTTGTAAGGTAAAACATATGTATTTTCAGACTCTGCAACACTTTAAAGAGCCCAAATGTCTAGCTCTTGGTTTTTCGGATGATTTGTGGCAAAAGAATAAAATGCTTGATTGTTACACATCAGCTAATGCATCTGTCCAGAAAGTAAATGGAAATTACAGCTCAGAAATTTTACATCAAGAGGAAACTAATTGATGAGTTGACCTTGTACAAACTGGGATCACAATCTTGTCAAAGTGTTTGGAAAAACAGGACAGACAGGCTCTCCTTTTTAACAGAAGTGTCATTGCACATGATATCGTTTCTGTTACGAGTACAGTAAACAATCAATCCGTATTTGTTTTCACAACAGTAGACGATTAGAAGTCTTAACGATGAACAGTCGCTTTGCTCTTTATCCCGCTTGCGACTGCAATTTATATTATAGCTTCAAAAGTCTTATCAATTTTAGAAGCCTTCGTATATAACTTGCATGGTTTCATCCCAAATAGCAAAATGAAGCTTTAGGTGCTGGCAACTATTTTCATCAAGTTCTTACCCGTAACCAGGACATGAACACTAGTCATCCTTAACATGATGAATTCTCTTGTTGTATCTAACAATAATCTGTCTGTTCTCAATGCTTGAAAGTTTCTTGACAAAGTTATGGCAATCCCCGCAGATCCTTAAATTCTTGATTATTCTTAAGGTTGTACCGGGAGGGTTACTAAGCCCGTAAGCAATGGCTAATCTTCCACTGCGATACATCAGTGCCTTCTCTTTTGCTTCTTGGTCAAGATCACGGAGCACATAGCCTGCATCCCTCACCTCCTTCCTCAAAGACCTCAGCTTTGCATAAGCCTTGCTCCTATCAGGATTCGTTTTCTTCTGGCTCGAAGATGGTTCGCCAAGCAGCAGTCCTGGCTCAGTTTGGGCGTATTTTTCCGGCGTCTCCCAAACAACAGAGCTTGCGTCAATTTGCATATTTCTAATAAATTCTCTGGCGTCAGCTATCTTCTGTGATCTTGCATAAAGATCGACAATACCCACAAAATGTTCTAACGTACGATTGATGTCAGAATCCCTGGTCACGCACTCAAAATGTTGAAATCATTCATCCACTGCACCTAGGCAACCACAGGCAGTAATAACACCAACAAAAATAGACCGATTTGGCCTTACTCCATCTTCTTTCATCTGGGAAAAAATTTGAAGAGCTGCTTTCCCTTTCTCATTTTCTGCCGAACCCAGAAGCAACAAATACCAAAAATCCAAGTTTTTCATTTATATTTGATCAAACACTCATTTTCCAGTCCTTGTATCACCCAATTTACAATACACTTCCACCAGTCCATTAAACACAACAGAACTGGATTTTGACGGAGACCTCATAACATACTTCAAATCTTTTCCCAGCTTCCAACAACTTCAAATCTATGCGAACTTTAAGCAGTTCAACGATATCAGCCGAGTCCAAAAAAATTCCTTTATTTTTCATTTTATCCATGACTTCAAGTGCCGCTTTCACTTCCGTTTCTCTACATAAATGCTTGAACTCAGAGCTTAAATCATCTTGAAGGCAAGCAATTTGTTGAGACAAACTTGAAACCACCGTTGAATCTTTTATTCTTCATTTTCTTAGCTTGGAAACTTCTTCCAATTCCAGTTACCCCATAGACATAGAGGGGACACTATCTCACACAACCAACACACACACCCACCATTTCTCGAAACGAGCATCGAGAAAGATTCAGGGTTACCTTGTCAAGATGACCATTACCAGTAGATAAAAATTTGGAAAATATAGCTGGTGTTGTAGAAAATTAAAGAGGAAAGAGATAAAAAACCACTTTTGACATTGAGCCTGCCTTATCCAATGATAATTGCGGAAGAGTGGTCTCTGCCTCTCTCTCGCTATATCTATCTACCCAAAGGATCGTGGCCGCCAATGCATTGTGTGCTTTTATATAAAGTGCGTTTAAAGAAACTTTTTCTCCCATCGCAACTCAATAAATTTTCACCCCAGTTGTTCCTCAATATATTAAGCAAATAAATAGAAAGTTTGAACAAAGATGGTTTGAAGCTATAAGATACATTCAACACTGGAGCAACAGGTTTGAAAGTTGGATAAGTTACAGACTCAACAGTTCAAAGTTCAGAAATGGGATGTTGAATTTTAGACGTTGCAAACTACAGGAATATTTTCCAGAGCCAAGTACATCATAGTCAAGTTTTGCATCGATATAAACAGAAATACTTGGATCATCTTCCTGGAAATTTCTTTCTCACTACAGATCATTCTTTTTCATGTTGTATACAATACTTAGACTAACAATAGCGTAGCGAATGAACTTAGATATTTTTCTCTAAATGCTCTGACAAAGGGATGGCCTTATGGTGATTTCGAGCTGAAAAACTTCAGAAAACTCCCTAATCAAAGAATTGTGAGCGATATCAATCAGCTTGCAGTTATCAGGATGACGGAAGTCTGTAGTCAGTGATTGAGATTCTCCTAGCAACCCCTTTATGCTTCCAACATGACAATTTTGTATGCCGCATGGGACTATCCAACGAAAGGGTGTTAGATCTGTGGTAACATTCAGTGCTAAGCCATGATAAGTAATCCACTGAGATACACGTATTCCTATTGCCGCCAGTTTCTGATCTCCTGCAGTTAAAATCAGAAAAAAGAAAACACATCATGAGACCGCAATCAATTAGGCCACATTTTCTTTTTCTTAAGGACAATAAATCTGGCCAGAGGGGTCAACTAATATTTACAAAGAGTCAATTGGCAAAGGCCAAAAACCTGCCAGTTTCCAAATATATAACTTCGATTATGGACCACATGAATTTCTGGTTCCTCAATCACCAGAGCCATAAAACTTGTTAGCTAGGATTGAATTTTCCTAGAGCTTTTCCTCAGACAATATACTTTTCTGTGGCTCAGTGCAATCGCAACAGCAAATGTGGACCTATGAAAGTATATACAGGGGTCAATTATTCACCAATTCAAAACACTTACCTTGATGGTCCAACAAACTTTTGGAAAGAGATCCAGGTAAAAAGCAATAACAATTTGATAAGTCCTAAAATGAGTCTCATCTAAAATAACTAAATGCAGCTAGATGCTTAGGTACTTAGATGAAAGGCGCTACATACTTGGAACACTAAGGATGACTGGGGTTAATGAGGCATTTCCAAATGTTTACCATGTTTTCTATTTGAAAATTTTATAAATTCTAGACAGAATTCCTGTAAAAGCAATTGCTGCACCACGTTTTGTACTACATAATTCACAGACGACAACGATTCAGTGAGGAAAGACACCTGTGTTCAGAGTTGTCTTCTTACTACAGTCACACGTATACCTTCAATAGCACTGGGACTACAAGGCATGCCAGCATTTTCAAAGCTCAAATATACCAGAATAAAGAGTAATGAAATGTACTCACCAACCCAGACCCCAGTTAAACCATCGACCCGGGAAGCCTTGATGGAGAATGTTGAGAGAACACGAATGGCAACCTCCTCAAGTGCCCTGAGGTACCAATGAAGATCCATCTTGTGATTTCGCAGATTGATAATAGGATACATAACTAGCTACAAAACAATATATGCATCACAAGTTAGGCATACAAAATGAAACAAAAACAGGACTACAATTTATTAAGTTAAATGGTGTGATCCCCACAGGACCATGAAGGCAGTAACAGATTTCAAATTAGAGTGACAATAATGTGTAATATAATCCAATATTCCAAATTATAATGTATTATTTCACCTCATATCCAAGTTCATCGTATCACAAAATGTCCTGCAGTTCGTAGTGATTTGTCTCAGTTATAAAAAGCTTCAAGCTTTACATGCTTGCCTTAGATGTCAACTGCTATTGTAGTTGTACACCGAGTCCAATTCATGCTAATTTTAGATGATATATACTATTGAGAGTGAAAAAATAATAACAAAATGAGAAGATATGCACATATGCAAGCCGCTAATACTAGAAATATCAATTTGTAAACATAATTCAAAGGCATCGTACGCAAGAAATGCGCTTAGCACCTGGCCAGGACCATGATAGGTAACTTCACCGCCACGTTCGGTTCGATAAACTTGAAAAGGAGGGTCCTTTATGTCAAAATTAAGGTACTCTTCAGAGCCACCAGTACCGATTGTATAAACAGGACTGTGCTGTAGAACAATCAGCGTGTCTGGGCAGTCTTCCTTTCTTTCAATCAACGCCTTCTTTTCCTTTACTATGTTTTTCTGCCATGACCATGCTTCATTGTACGGAATCAGATCCTTGTACAAATCAAAACACTCACACCTGAACCAATAATTAAGTTGAACAAGTCGAGTTACACTGTTCAACGCATAGAATAGAAGGTGTTTGTGAAAAAGACAGAGCAATTTACTTTTCACTTACGTTTTTCTTCTTCCGTGGCTTATTGAGGTTTTGGAATATAATACTTGGTTTGATTCGCACAAGATTTTGCCACGGTTTAGCTTTTTGGATTTGTTAAGACTTGGGCATGTTGGGATTGAACAAAAACCTGAAGCTGCTGCAAGAATCATGCTTTTTTCTTTCTTTTCTTTTTTTTTTTCAAAGAAAGGAAAAAAATGATCTTCCACTAGTGGGTAGAAGAAGGATCCATTTGATCAAACATGAAGCCAAAAATGCACCAAATTCTCATTCACATACATTCGGGAAAAGGGTTTACGAGAATAATGAAGATGAATGAGAATTAACGGGGAAACGTAGTAACCGATGCTACAGTTCAATCAAGACCGTCAAAAAGAAAGAAGAGGATGAATGCTGACGTGGAGCTCAAGATGTAACACAACCAGCAACTTTTGCGCTGTTGGGGGGTACTTTTGCCATTTAACTAGCTAGTGCTAAATTCGTCTCGTTGAGCCTTAACAAACCCTAAACAGGATCGAGAAGGGAACACTTGTGTATAAATGAAAGTGAGATTGTCTCTTAACAGGTGACGCTGCACTCGCATTACCGCTGCTAGTGCCTGTTCTAGGTTAGGGTTTTTGTTGCCTCAGATGATTGTTTTGTCGTATCTTTTGCTTGTCTGTTAATGTTCGTTTATAAGAATTGTTTTACTTTTACATACAACATGAAAAGGAGAAATTGATTTGGGGATTTTATCTGTGATGATGAATTAATGATGACGAGTCCGATCAATTATCTAATCTATTCACCCTTGACGACAAATCGAGGCATTTGTCTGAGATAAACCCCCATGACATGACATCCATTTCGTTCATAAATTTCTGATTGCTTCAGTTTATCTTCGTATTTTGCTTATTCATCTAATCGTTTGGAATTGTTATTTGTGCTAACTACCATGTTCCATTGGATGCATAAATTGTATGCTACATAAACCGGGTTTCCATCTACAGACTGTAGAATCATATATTTTATATATAAAACTTATTATTGTTTGTATGTGCAAATCTTAATTTTATAATCTTCCTCTAGTTGTTGAGTTATTTTTCAAATGAAAATCAGTTGTTTTTGTGCTTATGAACATATGCCAGAAAGCATTGTTTAGTTATGGCAAGTTACGAACATATACTAAATACTAATGAGCTTTGACTTAGCTTGTTTACAGTGAATTATGCCAGAAAGCATTGTTTAGTTATGGAAAGTATGAAGTGCGTTATGGGTACACATGTATATTCATGTATCTATGAATGCTGTACCTTTTATGAATGCTGTACATTTTATAAATACTCGAGTTTGTTGCTTGTGTGCCCTTTATGTTAGTTCTCAAAGTTTTGTGTTTCAGTTTGACTAGTCCTTTGTGGAGATTGTTAGAAAAAATGTGGCTGTGATGAAGAAAAATGACCTTTTATTTGCTGAGGCAATCAATTCCTATGATTAATTTCAAGCACTTTTGAGCCACAGTACTATGAGAATAAATTCTTTCATATATTTTTATGACGATTTCTAAGTATTTTACCAATTATTTTCTGAAGTAGCATATTTGGTGAGGATTTCATTAACATTTTTGCATGTGTGATCTTCTAAGGTTTAGCTGAATTATCATCATCATCTTTGGTGAATCATATAACGTGTCTGTCTGTGGAGCCTGTCATACATGGTAGGTGTTAGGTATTTTTTTCACTTGCACTGCCAGTCCCAATGGTGTGAGGGCATTTTTGGTGATATATTAATGTGTCTATATGTGGATTGTGGAACGCGTCTTGCATTATAGGTGTTAAGACACTTTTACTTCCACTGCCAGTCCCATTACACTTTTACTTCCACTGCCAGTCCCATTAGTCTAAGGTTTTGTTATTTGAAATTTAAACCATGCAATTCGATGTTTCTGTCTTGTATTTACGGCCTTCTTTTTAACCTTTTTGGTGAGAGAATCTTGTGTATTTCTACTTAATGTTATCTCAAGCAGCTAAGTCTAGATTATCTTGTGATTTGGCTTTGGGCAAAGCTTGGGAGTTCGGACGTTAGTACAAAATATTTCTTTTGTTTACTAAAATTTCATCACTGATATAATGAATGATATCGGAAGTAATTTGGAGGCTTGAGCTGCGGCAGGAGCAAACTCCGAGTTTTTTCCATGAGAAATCCTTCATTTGGGCATACTATTGAATTCTTTTAGTCTTGAAGCAGAGGCTGCCGAGGCTAGGCCTTTTCCGGTTTTGGGATCCGAAATTCAAATCATAAGTGGTCGTATTTGTAACTGAACCCTGATTCCATGTAAATTTGACGACAATTTTTTATTTTATTCATTTACATTTATCCAATTTTCTTTTGCATGGAAGATTGGTTATTCAAAATATAATCATGATTTGTTTGCCGCGATGTTACTTATTGCTCGGCATTTGTGGAAGAAACCGGGGATAAACAAGGCTGAGGCGTACGATGACTCACTGTCGGTCATACCCCCAAGGGTACTTCTTGCACTTGCTAATCGGAATGCGTACATTTGTCTCGTATTTTTTTTATCAAGGCAAAGAAAAGAGTGAAAAGGAAAAAGAAAAAGTTGAAGTAAGGTGGTCGGTATATTCATTAATGAAAGAAGAATCCAGAGGGTGGGGCGGTTAGGTTCACTTCAAGTGCCGGCTGCCGAGAATTTTAACAGGAATCATTTGAAGATTCTACACGCGGCCAAGCCAACGATGGAGAACGAACGCAACGCAAGACATTAGATTGGAATATTATATGGAATGGACCTGAGTCCTGAGTTTGATATTAGCTTTAGGAGTCCCTTAGCTTCAGAAGTCTTTACCAACTTTGAAGCTACGATGGTCAAACTTGTCCAAAAGCAGAGCAAAATATACGCCGCGAACACGCGTTCGGCTCACAATGCAGGCTGGCCCACACGTTGGGAGAGAGAAATATATATATTTGTCCTTGCATGATTATGCACGTTGTAAAAAGGAAGACCAACCTCTCCAAGGAAAAGCTCACTGTCTTCCCATGTAGCGACAAATGCTACGGATATTCTTTTCTCGCATACCGCCTGCCATGCAGATGCAGGGATGGTAACGTTTACTGTATATATAAACAAACAGCTGCAAGCACGTCAAAAATGAAATCTTTAAAGCTTAACCTTAATTGATTAATTACTGTTAATTCCAGTTACAAATGGCAACCACTAGATTAGTGTTTCCCAAGAATTCTAAGCCCTCGACCTCGAGGTACATAATTCCTTCTTCGTGCTCTTCATCGGCTAAAATGGTGAGGTGTTTGAGTAAATGCGGGGAGACCGGATCAGTTTGCGGTGGTACTGATGAGGGGAAATCAGCGGCGCCCATTAAGTTTAAGGCGTCCGTGGCCACATCAGATAGTCTTGTGATCACAACAAAGCCAGAGGTTGGTCGAGGAATTGACCTGTCCTCTCTGCTTGTGAATGTTCCTCATGCTGTGCTTATGTTCTCAAGGCCAAGGCCAGCTGTGAATCCAACATCTTCCAACTTACACATTCAAAGGCTCATTGAAAGGGTACGTTACGTAATTTATTTATATGTATATATTACATCATACATAACTACGTTTGGGATTCCTAGTGTTTGGTTTTTCATGATAATAGGCCATCAATCTTAAAGTTTTGATAAAGTAAATACGATAATGTGCTTATATTTTATTCTCTACTGCAATCGCTTCAGGTTATAATCAATTGTCGATTCTTTACATTCCTTGCTGTTGCGGGATCCTTACTCGGCTCTATACTGTGTTTTGTGGAGGTAATAATTGATGTTTTCTACTTTTATTTTATATAAGGAACACATAATTGGTAAAAACTAACAAGACTTGTCTTAATTATTTATGTGTGCATATACATATACATATACATATACATATAGAGAGAGAGAGAGAGAGAGAGAGACTCATACCATAATGACATAGATTATTTACATTAATTGTACTGCAGGGTTGCTATCTTATTTTAGAGTCATATTTCAAGCTCTTCAATACGCTAACTCAAAAGGCAGATCAAGCACATATGATGCATCTAGTGATAGAGGCCATAGGTATCTCTCGATCTCTCTCTGTATTTTCTTTATTTCTTAGATGAGAGAACATGTAACTCGAGATAGTCTCATTACTAAAATAATATGTATGTCAATATCTATATTACGCAGACATGTTTTTGGTGGCAACTGCCCTGCTTATTTTTGGGGTAGGATTGTATGCCATGTTTGTGGGATCAAAGAATATAAGGGAAAAATCTCCACGGATACCTGGATCGAATTTATTTGGTCTCTTCCACTTGAAGGTAAATTAATTAATTTCCCCAACTCTTTTGCTCTAACATAAATTTGCATGCTTAGTTGTTAAAATATTTGTGCGTGTATCCTCTTTCAGACTCTTCCAAAATGGGTGGAAATGGAATCGGTTTTGCAAGCCAAATCAAGAATTGGGCACGCCGTGATGATGGTACTTCAAGTGGGAGTGTTAGAAAAGTTCAACAGTATACCTCTAGTAACAAGTCCGGATCTTGTTTGCTTTGCTGGAGCCGTACTACTTTCCTCAGCTTCCATCTTCCTTCTCTCAAGGCTTTCTGCTAGCATCACTGCTTCGTAAGATACGTATGGTAGCCCAGAGGATATTGTTAGACATTAAAAACAAATAAAAAAGAAAGCACACCCATAGGTTCTTCACTTTTTTAATCTTTTCTTTTTGTACCATTCCATTCTGTTCCTAGTACATGTTTCTGTCCTTGTGGTCGTGGTGCCTTCCTGGTGTTCAAATTTTATTTTTCTTGTATGAGATTGTATCCAAGACCAAGAGATCAGAACAGAAGCAAACTTTTTACTTTCTAGATTTAAATAACCTACAAGAAAAAGCTCGGGTATTTTAATTTTCATTTCCTCACGTTTTATCCTAGCTTACTCTTTGATTCTTGACATGTTTCTGTAGAGGCTTCTGATAAAGCTTAAGCTAGAAAGAGATTATGACGAAAATATTAATGGAGGAGAAAAAGTTAATATTCTAACTCACACCATTGACATAAGTAAATGTATATTCTGGGGGCTCATACACGCCAAATGCAATTTGAAAAAGAGACTATTGAATCAAACAGAGGCCTTTCAAGGGTTTGTGTTTTTCAGCAAAGGAAAAACGGGGCAAGAAACAGTAGACGAGGCAAGAATCTGAACAATAATAATAGTATTTTCTGTAAAATGATACAATATTGGGAGTTCTATTTGACACAATTGCGACTAGTGGTGCCATTAAATTGTCCAATAAATCAAATTATGGGGAAAAAAATTGTTGAGAAAGCAATTACAGCAGGCTATTGCAGCTCTTCACTCGAAGTACTAAAGATTATACAAGTATTTTGCCTTTTTACATGGAAGCTAAAAGATCTCTCATTTCTGCCACAGAAGGAATGGTCTCATTGGGGTACACCTTGGCAACAAGTTGTGCAAAACTGTCATACTTGTCTAGAAACTCCTTCTGTCAAATTTAGCAATAACATGAATTTCAGACGCAAAAATAAATAAATAAATAAATACAGGAAGGTAGGAAGCATAAAAGTAGGAGGCTTCTTCAGCTGAACTGTTTGCACACAGAATACTCCTACGTTGCGTTACCTAAAACACCAAAAAAAAAAAAAGTGCACGTAGAAGCAGTCAGCTTACCTTGCATTTATCCCATAAAGAAGGTAATAATTCTTCTGAAGTTAGGTTCTTCTGTAACTTCTTATACATCGCAGCAATAGATTTGTCAACCTGTATCAAAGAAGTCAAATTACTTTTACGTCTCTGGGACGAAGAACAAAATATTCTGGAGATATTTATTGACATACCCCAGATAAACTGGACTTTAACATCTTCCGCAAATCCATTTTTGACAATCCAAGCTGGAAAGGGATCTGAAATTTGACCCAAAAAAATTACATAAGCCCAAGCATTCAGCAATACATATTAGTATATAAAACTTGGTTTATCTGCAAACACAACTACTAGGCACTAATGTCATAGTTAGAATTACAGCAGAGCTTCTCAACATATGGTATATCAACAATTGGACCCACACAACAAAAAACTTCTGTCAAAACACATAAATTTTAAAAGTCAACATTCTATATCAGACATCATGCTAAACCAGGCATTTCAATGTTGGGTAATCCAGGAATGTGATATGGTATAATGGGGCTACTAGTTAAACAAGGCATGCAATTACCTGTCAAGAGACTTGAGACAAGCTCTACAACTCCATATATGCACACTTTTTTGATTCAACCCTAGAGATCTATCAAACTTAAGATGCTTGCAATCAGGTTATGATCTCCTGGCAGAAAAATGAATTTCACTTTTGACATGGAAATAAGATGCAGAACACTGCAACTTTCTGAAATCCAGAGAGAGATACGGCTACAAGGCTTAAGAAGATGATAAGTATATTTATAATGATTTTATTTCTATGAAACTAATATGATTATGATCAACAATTTACTAACCTCTTCTGGTGTGATTGTGTACATCAAATCCTCGATCTTTCTAGCAAATTGGAAAAGTCGCTCAAATTGCTGTAAAGGACCGACTTTATTAGGACATGTAACATGATATAAAATCAGAGGATGCATCAGATAACAGAAAAGCTTATCAGACTTTCATGCAAATATTTCTACTTTCCACAAGGGGGAAGAGAGGGAGGTTGATTACTTACATAATATATAATCATGCTGATATGACGCGTACAAGCCTGTTCATAAGCTTCACTTGCCTGGTGATAAAATTTGGCTAGAGTGGGCACAACATTTGCTAGGTCATATAAGCTGCAGGCAGTTACTTGTGATCAGCAGAATGAACAGAGTAATGGATTTTCATTTGAAAGAATAAAACCAAGTTCTGCTTGCTTTTTTCAGAATCACTATGAAGAACAAATTTAAATCCTTGAAATTGCTAAAAGAAAAGAAAGTACCTATTCTGAAATGCTGCGTAGTTCTCTAAAAGAAAAATATCAGCATATTTTGGATCTGTTTGTGCGATTTTCTCCAAAGTCACAAACATTATGCTAACCTGTGGAGCAATATTTAGAATGTAAATCTAAATCGTCAACTAACTTCGGAATGTAATTTTTTTTTTTTTTTGGGATAAGAAACTCAAAAATGTATTAATAGAGAAGATTTAAGACAGATGGAGGACCAGCTGACCCCTAAGAAACAAAATGTAAACAACATGCAGACAAGGATTTCTTCCAGCAAAAGACTTGAATATAAACTCTTTCGATGATTCCCTCAAATCTGGGACATTTCTCAGGGTAAGTTAACATTCAAATATAATAACATAACAAGACCAAGATATAAAATACAATATATTTCCATTCAATTAAATGCAATCACAAATTTTTATTGGAACTACAAAATCTATTGTCTAAGCAGTCATTCTAAAGGTTCAATTAAATATGTCACGAACCCAAAATCAGACTCAAGTTAGTCAACATTCCATTTGGTTCTAGATGCTTTATCTGTTGTAGACCATGAGACAAAGCTTATGACTTATGAGGTACAGGTTAAGGTAGTCCACAACTAAGCTTTCTGGTTACAGAATGCACTCAAACGTTTTCCTATACCTTGGCTGATTGACCACTATGCTAATCCATATTATATCAATAAAACCACTGTACCACCCGCTGCAAGGATAAAGCCCACCCTAAATCAGCATTACTTTGTCTGCAACTACTGAACTGCATCATTCTATTTAGCTATTTAATACAGTCACATAATATTGCACAAAGGCCCCTCATCAAATCAACAACTAAAGGGTGTGCTTTAAAAGATTTACTCACAAATTTTGTGTATGCCTGATCAACCAAATCCCTAGATTGTCCCTGAATATACTGCTCCATTCGGGTAGCAAGAGTTGCAAATCTGTACAAAAGTAACAATATTAATACAATCTTAAACCAAAAACTGAAGTCTAGCACAAATACACACATCAGGGGAGCATGCAAGAAGAATACTGAATATCGCTCTAGTGAAAAAATAAAATTTGCTCAAAATATAAAGTATGCAGCATCTTGAACGACTTCTATGGTTTGCACAGGACAACCTGAAGGAGCTCTTTGCACCACTCTAAACACCACTTTTGCTTTGGTGCATCAGCATTGCACTGGCTTTTCAATTTTCTTTTCTCATTCATTCATTTATTTTATATCCTTAACAAACTGCATTAGAAACAAAAAGATTCAAAAGCTATGTGCAGAACATTAGGGTCCACAGCCCAATATGTGTAGGCTCCCAAAGATGCGGTGCACTTGAGACCATCACTTAAAACTAAATTACTGGACCTATAACTCATGAGATCCATCAGTCGCAGTGGCATACAAACATTCTTCCAATTACGGCAATAGCCAGCCAATTATTGCATATGTACATAATCTGCAAGCTGACTTAAAAGCTGTGGTCCCATAACAATTTTTCTGTCCATGCCACAACATGCCGCGATAAAGTGGATGATAGATATCTGAATGATTGAGGAAACTGTCAACACGTAACCATTCATAATAGCATTATGCATTCAGCACAACTCATGGGACCTTGATTCACAGACCTCAAAAACTTAAATCCATAAATCAAAAGACACTAGCGTCTTAGTTAATCTCCTTTCCCTGTTTCATCAATGTTGGGCAAATCTATCCCTCATAACAATTTGTTGTACAAATTGACCAAGATTAAATTAAAAAATTAAAAGCATCAGCCTGCAAGATCCAGAGTACCTTGGGATGTATGATAAGACACCCATCTGGCGTACGTTACGCTCATTTCTTTCAATTTGGTGACAAGCTTCATCAACAAACTGCACAAATCGTGAATGAATTAGTTAGCATCATAAAAATCTTTATGCACATAGCAACTGCATTGTTTTGGTAATAGCGAAAACATACACGACCAAACTGCATAGATATTCTTGACTCGAGGTCACCGAGCAACAGACGAACAAATCCTGCTGCATCAGCTTTCTGGCCAGAGAGATAGCGCTCTGTAATCCCATGCATTGATATGCAGCGTAGAGGGTCAATTTTGTACGCCCAATCCACCACAGCATAAAAGTCTTCCTAAAATTCAAAGAACAGAAGTTGGCACCTTCTGCTAGTCAAAACAGGAACTATCAAGGTAAAATAGGAAATTCAACATTGGAAGACTTATAGATAGGCATGTGCACACATGCACACCCACGCACACACACGCAGAGGAGAGGCAAGCTACCAAAATTGCAATAAAAAAATTCCAGTCTAACATGTTCTTGACTCTCCAAAGTTCATGGAAACTCTTTCAATTGGAAAACAGCACAGCAAAGAGAGAAATTAGAAATACAAAAACATAGGAAACATTTTTCACGCTTTACCTGGATGCCATTGAGCAACTCCTGGAGAGCTTCATTTAACGTCGCTAGATCTGCAGAGTTTTTATCTAGAAAACCAAAGCAGCTTACTCAATTGAAACATCTATCCATCAGAGGCAGAACCCTGTAACATACATTACTGACACAAATAAACTTGATGCAACCATATGAAGAAAAAAAAAATTACCAGCTTTGCCATCATTCTCATCAATGTCCATAATGCCCAAGTCATCATCATTGGCGTCGTCATCGCTTCTATTACCATTAGGAACACCTCCTGGAGGAACAAGTGTAGGAACTTCAAAGCACATGAAGTGTGCAAAGAAAGAACTCTGCAATTTGAGCCACGAAGAAGAAAAATGTTAATAAATAGTGATAACATCTGACTCAGAATATGTGAATAAAATAGAACATTGACCTCGTCCACAAGGAGAGGAATAAAAATCGTCAGCATTTTGGCATATGCATCAGAAACTGGAGTAGTGTCTGAATGTCCACCATGACTGGATCCCGAGGAACCTTCAAGCCAGACAGATGGATTTCTTGATGCTTTAGTACTTGCACGAAGCTCATTTGCAAATTCGCGGGCCTATTGATGCATAAATTAACATTTTGAGCCATGTGTTTAAACTTAAAGCAGCTTCACTGGGTGTTAGACTAAAATGAGACCAAAAGTCTTAAGAGAGATACATGACATGATTAACCATTTTAAATCATAAGAGATGGATTAGAGCTAAGATTAAGTACGTTACATAGAGATTGCTTTCCTTTTGGGTGGCAGAAAGAGGGTATTTCAGGGTTACAAGCATAGGTGGACTTATTGGGTGCATCAGTCATAATATTAGTGACAATGTTGCTAGAGTTCATCTGGAAGAGCTTTTAGTTATCAATCATGAATTAATTTACCAAAAAACATCCAAAGAACTAGACGAAGAAGATAACTAAATATTTCTCAGCATTCACAGAAGGCTAAATGGATGCTTTGCAGTACAAGGATCCTCATCCAATAATAGTGCAACTACTACTTTGTGTATACTTCTAATCATGACCACTAACCAAAATAAAAGAACCGAAAGGTACATGTTTATCACCAAACAAATACATGTCATACCCATATAAATTATTTCAAGCTATTTGAAAGAAAGTTTGTGTTGCCTAACCTCCCGGCGAAGAAGCAAGTTCAGGGAGCTACAATAAGCTTTCCTCAAAGGACCCAAGCACTTCTTATCAAGACTCTGAAAATGGGAAGAGAAAAGGATCAAAAAGGAAACCAGTGATACACATTATCACAGGTGCATGTGTACAAACACAACACAGATTTTGGCAGTTAGTGCAATCAGCACATCATTTGACCTTTAAATGTTGCAGAAGGCGAGCATATGTCCTGCATTTATATCGCAAGTCAGCATGATCAGGCCTCTTCAATTGTCCTCGCTGTTTGCAAGCAAATAAGCAAGTTAGAAATTGATAAATTTTATCAACAGAGCATAAAGCTGAAAGTTACCTGAGAAAAGTAACTCTTGTCACTTATCATGAAGTCCACCAAACTAGCAAAGTAGTTCCTCAAGAATTCAGAAGCTCTCCGAACAAATGTGGTCTTTAATTTTTCAAGTTCTGCCCGTTTCTCTCTGACCTGTAAGCATTTCAGCTAGTGCTTTCAGAAATAGACATGTCCATACAAACCAAAAACTTCCAAATAGACTTTTTAATCAGGCAAAGAGAGCTCTTCAATTGATATTACTGGTTAACACTGGCAGAAAATTAGAATGAAAAAATGAAAGTTATACAGCCGCCCATAAATAATTACCCTTAAGTTCCAAAACCTGTACAGTGTACACATTGTGGCAGCTATAACAATTAGGTTGCTAAGATAAAGGTTAAACATGTAGTCAAACAAACATCTAAATAATAAAGGAGACATCAAATATTATGAATTCACAAAGAATGAGTTCAGAAATGAAACCAAAGCTGGATCTAACATTTTGAGAGGAAAAGATGTTGGCAAACACAAGAATTGATATTGCCTTGCAGTATTAGTACAGCCATAAATCATAAAAGTAGAACTCCAGGCTGTAGATCACCAACTGATTGCATATTTGCATGGTAACCAGATCTTTTAAGGAGAAAAAACGAGACAAACAAAAGAAACAGAATACATACAGCTCGCATGTTTGCATAAATGGGATCCAGGTTAGGTACTTCAAGACCACGTAGAGCACCAGTTAACCACTCACATGCCTCAACATTTTGAAGCATGCGTGCCTCATCAAATGAACCTCCAGTTAGACATGCTGCATACTATAAAAGATAAAACATTTATAAGGAAAACATTGTGGTTTGCATAAGTTCCTACATTTATATATTTTGTGTTCACAACAGAAGTGGTGGATACTATACCTCTGAAGGTACACGCAATCGTTCAAGAAGTCTATCTAGCTCTTCAATAAGTGATTTGTTATTTACAGATTGCATCTCCAATTTGTTATTGCGGGTTTCTATCTGGATAGTATGACCACAAAAAATTACAAGCAAACATAAACTGAGATCAGGTGCTCAACTTAATAATGCAAAGTATCCAGAACAGTCCTCCAATCATCTATTTTGAGAACAAAAATCTTTACTGCCATATAAAGAAAACTATCCACACGGTTAGATTTCACATCGAATATTGACATATACTCTTCAAATTTTACGCTTATAAAGAATACAATAATTAGAAAGATAACTAGTAATTTTACATATGGAAATCATTACTGCAGTTCTCTTGCTCAACCGAAAATCCATAACTTTTCCCAATAAAAAATGGTAAAATTCACCAATAACTGAAAATGTGACTATCTCTGAGATAATTGCAAATCTGATTGACTCTGAGATAAGACAGACTAAAATAACAAAGGTCAAGTTGCTTTTTCAAATACCGTAGTGACAAAGCAAAGTTTTTTTTTTTTTGGGGAAAAAAGAATACGTGACCTACAGTTAAAACCCCACCAATAAGCAGAACCCTACAGTCAAAATAATCACAATTTTGTACGGACAAGCCCCCTACCGATTCAATGTCTTCTCTCATGTGCCTAAGCTTTACATTGAAGATGCCCAACCATTCATCCATGTCATCCACACAATTTGTGGCTGCCTCAAGCCCTTGCAGTACCTACAAGATAAAGAAACAACAATTAAGTGGCAAATATGTTTGTCACAGGAAAGAATTATTAAGTTTTTAAAAAAAAGTGTTGTTTTTTCCACTGTTGTATGTAATGGTCCCACTCAAAACCACAAGCCTACAACTGATGGTAGGTCACTCTCCAACTTCAAAGACATCCTCCTTGGTTTCCCTTTAATTCCAAGGTAAAGCCATAAATAAAAGAGATTACCTCTTCTACCATTGGTTCACTTTCCAAAATGGCGTGCACATTTGCCGCTTCCAAAGCAAGAAGCTCTCGCTTCAACCTTTCAGAAAATGCCTCTGCTTCACCAATACCCATGACATAACTGCATAACATATTTGCTCAGAAACATCATAGCTATCTAAAATGATTGTAGCTATCAGGACATAAAGGGTGATGCAAGAACAGCAGTAACTTGGTTTCAGTTTCAATAATACAGCAGATTAAGATCCAAAATCATTAGAAAGAGATTAGTAGTAAAATGCAAGCCTCACTTTGTCTCTCCAGTTTGTTTGCATATATTTACATCTCTAATTATAGTTTTTCATATATTCACATTTTGTAAGGATACCCCTCCCACTATAGCCTTATTTTGTTAAAACTACACCTCAACCTGACTTAGGAGCCTCTGAAGCAAAGAAAGTAAAACACATACGTTCCCAGAAGAGCTTCCATGTCCTCTTCCTCTGCTTGGGAGACAAGTTCTCTTTCAACAGTCACCTTCAAATCACTCTCTGTCACAGTGGCTGCAACAGGCCCATCTTGCTGATTGCTTTGAGTAGTAACTGTAGGAGTATTTTCCTGCATTCAATTTGAGAGTTAAGAGTAGGAAAATCAATCACAGACAATATTTTAAGCGACTTCTGTGATCACAACAAATAATCAAGGGAATTTAATTGCCAAGGATAATGCACACCAGAATAACCCATCATTGCATATTGTCATTCCAATTAATGAACATATGTACATAGTACATGTTAAGAAGAGATCAAGTAACAAATAGAGCCATGTAGACAACCATTGACACAATAAGAAAACCAAGCCAGGGTGTTATCTAAAAGGAAGCCAAAACAAGAAAAGGTAACTGAAAATCCTCACTATAGGAACCCAGGGAACTGCAGTCCAATTCAATTTGAAGTACCACATGTACCTGGCTAGATTTCTTGCATACAGAATGTTCATTATTTTAACAAACTATTATACTATTGATCCGAGACTGATAGTATCTAGAAATCAGGTAAGCCCTGTGACGCTTTACCATTGAAGCAAATCTACCATATGTGAGGAAAGAGTTCAACTCTCATTGCAAAAAGAAGAAAACCTCTAGAACAAATCTATTATTTTAACATTCACAGCATTAAGGATAAAACTAGCTAAATGTTTGTTAGAAAGCAAAAGATTCTGTTACACAAATTCCCGTCATAATGCAATATTTTCTCGTATCAACATCTACAAACATACTAAATGTCCCTTAATAAGACAAATCAAACTCAAATAGAAATACATGAATTGTCAAGGTAAAAGAAAAATCAAAATATGCACCTTAGCCCAAAGAGCCATCTCCACAACATCTATACCAACAACCTTGGGAAGGCGACCAAGAACATCTTTGCATATATTAAGAATGCAAAGCAAAAGGCGGTTCCTGCAAGGGGGGAAAAAGGAAGAAGAAGAAGAAGAACGAAATATTAACAGAAAAAAATGTAGCTGTTTGAAGTTCCCCAGGTAAAAGAAAAACAGAAATTACCTATCATCAATGTTTCGCATGGTCCACTGAGGTGGGGCAACACTCTTGCCTCTAAGATTATCAAATCCCTATAAGAATTACAGTCAGGCGGGAAGAAAAATTTGCAACTTTCAGGCGGAAAAGAAGAAAAAAAAGATATTTCCGTATATAAATATTAGATGAGGCATTACCAGGGTAAACGTACACCCACTGGGGTCATTAGTTATAACCTCCACTTTTGATAGATGCTTAAGCTTATACAGTTTTGCAGGCTGTGAAAGAAATTTTAGCAATATCAGCATTTTAAAACAAGAATCATACACAAATATGTCCACATAAAATTCACTAATAGAAACTCAATCCTTTGGTGATAGGATATCATAATGTCTCACTTCCCATATCAACCTATATTCTTTACTAAGATATATGCATTGGGGAATCCTTAAAAATTCATTCTTCCCATAATGCCCTACCAAGTGTTATCTAAAGGAAACCTGAGCTTGAATATCTTATACAAAACCCATTTTGGACATCTGATAAGCATAAATTGCTGGCTTAGCCCAGTAAGAATACTACCGAGCCAGCTCTAAGGTCAGGACAGGGATGCCCACCCCAGCAGTTGTATATTAGTAAAGGCATTTTTTTGGCTATCATTAAACTAAGATTCATATACCAAAATAATGTCAAAATTTATCCAACGTTCTTTGCTATAAACGAATATAAATGTTTGGAACAAAATACCTCGAGAACTCCTCCGGTGGAATATTTTAAAACTCGAAGAAAAGCTTTGGTCCTCTGACCCTTGGCTTTTGCTGCACAGGCAACATGTTATCACAGACAATGTCACATAAATAATGCATCACTAAATGGTCTGAGGAATTAATTAAAAGCCCAAAGGGAAACAAGAAAGGCTGCAATGATATTTAACTTTCAAAGCTAAGTTAGAAGAAGGGAATTTCCATAAGAGGGTGTCGCTGTTCTCTAACCCACAAAATCAAGAAGCATCAGAGATGACAATATGACCATCCAAATTGGCATGATTATATTGAACCCAGCTTATTCTACAGTTACCGCGATAAAGACTAGGACACAGAAATCACAGAAATATCCTTTGCTTTTTTACCAATGTCAGAACTACAGTCAAAAAAATTTTAGTTCAAAATCTAAATCACCACAAAGTAACTGATGATGAATCTGAAAACCTAACAAGGAACATAAATTAGCTGAATTCTGACTGAGTCTATTTTCATCAAAATTTCAAAGGCATGTCCCGGTAACTTCACATTTCTTGAATTCGAACTAATACTACTAATACACGTCGTCGTCAACACATCAACCGTCAGAATACAATAGAACATTTCTCTAACCAAGAAAGCAAAAACAATGCTGAATGTGAACAGATCAGAATAAATGAAACCAAATTTGACCAAATTTGATAGCTAGAAAAGAAAGTAAGCGTACTGGAGAGAGCAAGTACTCTCGGTTTAGCCATGTTGCGACCTAATTTGCCAGATTTTCCCCACATCCCTCGGCCTTTAGCGACGCGAATCGACATGACGATCTTCTGCTTTGTGCCTTCAATTGCAGCCTCGCAGGCTCGACGTAGCTCCTCGTCATCGGCGCTCGACTTTGCCATTTCCTCTTCGGCCTAATCACAGCGTCACAGATTCTAACGATGTAAAGAGAGAGGATAGAGATCAGCGAAGCTCACAAGGTGCGCGAATTTTTTGCATTTTAACTGTTAACAGACGCCGACCTCCCGGATAGAAAAAAAAATAATAATGATAATAATTGTGAAAAGTATTTTGATTTTTTGAGGGTATGGAATTGTCACACGGTTTGATTTTTCTGATTGGACAAGATTCGACCCGCCCCGATGATCCGGGTTTGAAACATATAATTTATGGATTTTCAATTAAAATTAAAAATACTTCACGTAATTGTTGCGTAGATCAATAGATTTTCAAATCGTTCCTGCGGCTGCGTGAGCGATGGGGGCAGCCGGGTAGGGGCTACAAAATTTATTTCAGTTTTATGCACCCCTATCTTAAAAATAATAATAATAATGATACAATAGTTATAATAATATCCTGTTACCTATAGATTATAGTAAAATAAAAATGAGTGTGATTATAAGAGTGATTTCTATTATACTGCGTTTACTAATCAGTAATTGAAATAAATTAGAATTAAAATATACTAAAATCGAAATGAGTTAAAATCAAAATCGAGAATCTAAATTGTTTACTATAATTATAAAAATTGAAATAAGAATGAATTATACTATTATTAATGTATTTACTTTGTATTGAAATCGAAATGAATTATTTTAAGTTATTAAAATACCCTTAATTTGTTATTCTAATTATTATTATTTAATATTTATGATAATATTTGTCATATTATTAAAAAACAACAACAACAACAACAACAACAACAACAACAACAACAACAATAATAATAATAATAATAATAATAATTATTATTATTATTATTATTATTATTATCATTATTTTTTGTTATATTATTATTATTATTCAAAAAGACTTATTGTTAATGACAGTAAGAAATAATAATAACGTTAATCCAATAATAATGATGATAAAATTAATAATAATAAACATGACAACAACAATAATATATTATGCCCAAAAAAAATAACAATAATAATAAGAATAATGATCATCATCGTGTTTGCCAGTTATATATATATCATCATCGTCGTTTAAAAAGAAAAAAAATCACCATCATCTTCATTTTTGCAATGGTTGCTCTTTGGGAGGAAACATGAGCACTACGGTAAAACACCACGTGACAGCAAAGGAGGTGAAGACTTTAAGTGATCAATGTACAAACTGGGGATACCCTTATTACACCACCTAATTTGGTACACAAGATACCTTTCCTATACCGATGAACTCGGTACCGGGGATACTCTTCCCATACTAATAAATTTAGTATCTGGGATATCCTTCCTATACCAATAAATTCGGTATCCGGGACACCCTTCCTATACCAATAAATTTGGTACTCGAGATATCCTTCCGACACCGATAAATTCGGTACCCGGGATACCCTTCCTATACCGATGAACTCAGTACCCGGAATACCCTTCATATACCAATAAATTCAGCACCCGGGATACCCTTCATGCACCAATGAATTCGGTACCTGAGATATCCCTCCTACATCAGGTACCTCTCGTAATAACGGCCAAATCTCCAAAATCCAGTTAAGGGACACGTCTCCATCGCCTAAAAGATAATATTCGATTTGCCAAGTCGAATATTAGAGTACATTGTCGAAAAAAAGGGGACAGCCGCCTGCCAACCCTGCAGAGGTGACAGGCAGCGTATCAAAAAAAGCCGTGGTCCCCCAACAGTCATGCCAGGCGTATCTCTGCTGAAAAATCTTAGACCACCTTGCAACATACGCCATGTGCCCTAGGAAGCAGATACGTCATAGGCGCCCTTCTTGCTCCCCAAGAATATTCATAACCGCCCTAAAAATACTGAAATCTTATAGCCAACAGGGAGACGCCATGTGGCAGTTGGGTACATCCTATATAAAGATACCCTAGGTTCCACTATTTCATTCAATTCTATTCTATTGCACACTGACACACTACACCAAAAAGGTGCTGAGGTATTCTTAAACCTTGAGCCACTATTTTTAGAGGGCTGGCAAGCTCTCATCACCATAAAAAAGCTCGAGCAGCTGACTTGAGTGTCGGAGAGTGGACGTCGGGTACCCCGGCCCCACCTCTAACCTCATTTTCCATTATTTTGCAGGATTGAAGCTCATCTCCGTGGGCTCCCCCCTATCTAGATTTTGATTCTCCATCTTCTCTATTCCTTCCTACCTACTTCCCATAAATCTCAATATGCCACATACACAACAATCTAGTGAGGTACCCCAACTACCCTAGCTACCCCAAAAATATAAATTTATTGTTCTTAGTTTGGTTTTGAAACTACAATTCACCTACATCAAAATCAACCTAAAACAGCTGCTGAGGGGGGTGATATCTGCAGCTGCTTCCGCGCGAGGTCGATTGGCAACGCTTCTGCAGCTGCTATTTTGGGTGACGTTGGTGTTGCTGCTGCGATTTGGGGAGGAGCTGTTTCGGTGCACTAACGTCGGCAGGTGCTGCTGCTTGATGTGAGGTCCATGACCGGCTGTCAGTGGTTCGATTTTGGTTTGGGTGATGCTGGTTCGATTTTGGCTGCTGCCTTATTCTATTTTCATGATTTTAATTTGATTTTTTTCTTTTATATTTTTGACAATTAATCATGCAAAGTAGGATTTTAGAATTTAGATAGGGGTATTTTTGTCAACCATGGGAATGGGATTTTGATTCCCAAAGGGGTTGGAAATCAAAATCCTGGTAATGAATATTTAAATTGTGGGTCTTGCATGAGTTTTATTCCCATTTCAAGCTTTAAATTTGTAGGTAAACATGTCAATGATTCTAATTTTAGCATTCCTACTTTAATTACAAGTAAGTAAACACAGCATTAAGTGATTGTGGTAATGGCAATCAGATTGTAATAATCTTAAGGTGCATTTGGTACACTATATTATATCATATTACCTGTATTACATTATAGTGTATTGTTGGAGGCTGAGCTCAAATTAAATATCTGAGAGGACTAAATTGAAACTTCATGTGTTAATATAGGATTAATTTTAAGTTAAAGATAAAATGAAAAAGCAATTAACAAAATAAAAATCAAAGACCTAGGTCCAAATTTTATCAACCTTCTAAAGGCTATTTGTCATTTTGTCCCAATGAAAAAGCAATTAACAAAATAAAAATGAAAGGGTCACTTTGACTTTATTTATAAAATAAAAATTAAATTTTCATCCTATATATAATTTATAAATTGATTGTGCAGGGGTCAAATTAGCATCTTTTATACTTAATTATTATTTTTTCCTTCAGAAACTTCAAAATTTGTTCAAAAGCCTGCAAGTGTCATGTCCCCCTCTAGTCTACAATAGACTCTGCCATTGGGTACTCCATTAAGGTGTATTAAGGCTTAATAAAATATTGCAACATGTATTGTAATATACGGAATAATATTTCATATCATTGTTTATATTACTATTAATTTTAAATTAATACTATTTAAATTTATTAATATTTTTGCATTTATTATTAGTGATATTAAATCATTTGAAAATAAAAAAGAATATTATTGAATAATAATTTATAAATTTATCAATTAACATTAATAATTATAATGTAAAAATAAAAGAAAATAAAAAATAATATTATATAATATTGTATTAAATTAAAATTTTCATTAATAATAATAACAAACAACTTATGTGGCAAACCGCCGCAATAGCTAAACGGCTAAACCCAACTCCCAGTGGAGTTTAGCCAATGCAGCAGTTCGCTGCAACCAAACACGCCGTTGAAGCAAAAAGGTAGTAATAAATTTTCTTCAAATTTGTTTCCCAATCCTACGGACGTTCAAAAATTGTTCCAACTCAATTAACGGCATTCAAATTTTATTATAGTAATCTTAAAGGTATTGATTTTTGGTTCGTCGAAACAAAAAGTCTTATATCCATTTAAATAGGCCAGAATTTATTCTTATGCTGATTTGAACTTTTGCCTAGCCGCAGCAATCCACATAAACACTATATCTCTCGATAGATACTGTTTGGAGACTAGTAAAATTATCAGCACCCAGCAAAACGGGAAGCTCATGTAGTTAGTAATATATACACGTGTCATTAATATGCCTCTATACAAATTGGTTGAAAAATAATAATTTTTTAATTAAAAAGGGCAGAGAGAGAGAGAGTTAAAGAGTAATAATATATAATATATGGGGACTTCAACCAGGAATTGAGTGAGATCGATTAGGAAACTTGAGGTGGAGGTTTACGTGGTAAGTTGGGCGCTGAGTGTTGGACAAGATAGCATGACCGCGAGCAAAGGCAAAGGAGCCAGTACCTCCGACGACGGTTAGTTGGTTTGCCTGAACGCCGAGACTTCCAGAATAATCGGGTGTATCAAACGTCAGGTAAATAATATTGAATGCCGAATGAGCAAACTGTTCAATCGGCACGATGAAACCTTGGGCTTTTCCAACCGACCGAGAAGTATTCTCAGGTCCCTCTGTAAGGGTATGATGGAAAACAAATGCTCCCGCGCCGCTAATCTGCGCTACCGACGACTGCGTGTTTGAACTCACAATTTGGGGCTGCTGAATATACAGGGACAGAGCCACCCAAGGACTCCTGGAGGAGTGATCTCTGCGCGCCACTGGAGAAATCAGAGCCAAGAGAATGACGGTTATTGTGGCCAATACGACTGCAACACAAAATATAATCCTGGGGAGCATGATGCAGCTGTTCGAAAATTTTTTTCCCCGTCTAATCGTATTCTCAACATTTCCTTTCCTTTTAATGCAACATTTCCACTTTAGGTAACCTGCTCCTCAACTGTGTCTTGTTTTGCTTTTGGCCAACTAATTCACTTCTTTTAGATCTGTACCTAACACGCGTATCTAACCCCGCAGTGTCTGTTCATGTTTTATTGGTATCTTAAAATATTAATGTTTGATTTAAAATTAGTTATACTTTGATTTAACTAGAATTAAAGTTTTATAAGTGAAATTCATATGTGATTTTAATTATTCAAATCAAATTAAATAAATTAATTTAAATTGTAGTAAGATAAAAATTATAGAGGGAGCTACACTACTTTTTTTTTTTTTTTTTGTTCTGAATCGCTGTGTTTAAAGTAAAACCTCACGACTTTAGAGGATGATTCACTTTATTTGTCCTTTTTCGCGTCAAAAAAATTTCTCATAAAAAATTTGATCTTTAAAACAGCACTTCATCCTTCTCAATCCTCATTAACCACTAGATTTGGAGAACATGTTTGCATTTTGATTAAAAGCCCGAACGTGCTGTCATGCAAAAGTCAGAATTGGTCCTCACAAGCAGTGCCTCGCGCGTTAACGTTTTATAACTGCTGTTGAATGAACAGTAGTGTCGTGCATTACATCAAATAAACATCATCTATCATCAACGATGACTACCACTCCCCATTCCCAAACTTTAAGACATAGTCAGCCAAACTCACCGGCTTTTATGTTTCGCATTCGCATTATCCCTTCTCTTTTTGCACCTTAAGTTTCTTTTTTTTTTTTAATTATTTCAAATCCAGGCCAGCTTCCACCTCAACAAAACGTAGATGTTAAAATTTCCAAAATTCCCAAATCGCTCCAGAATTTTCTTCATATAATAGCGAAAATTTCCAAAATTCACATCATATAATAGTGAATTTTTTTTTTTTTTGGATAAATTGGACTCGAGTTCGGGTTACAACCAAACGCCTACACACACCATTAAAAATAGAGATCAAAGTCCTCGTAGTTAACCACAAAAAGGACTAATAAACTAGAAAGAAGAATAAAAAACTCAATTAGACAGCCACAAAGAGGAGTAATAAACTAGAAAGAAGAATAAAAAAAACTCAATTAGTCGCCCACAAGCAGTAGAATAGTTGACACTCCTAATAAACTAAGAATATTTCTCAATTAAAACAACAAAGAATTGCAATATACGAAAAGACCAAAACATACAGATTTCTGAAAAAATTCACCGGAAGCCAAGTAGCAAACTCCCAATACCGTCATGAACTACGACCATAATACAGCGGCATAAAAATTACTCTCGAAAGATTCATAAAGCAATTAACTAAGAAAAGGTCGAAAATAACTCATTATAGACACCCTCCAGTAGAGTAGTTCCAATACTCATCAAAAACTAACCATCTCTGACACTGCAACGTAAAAAATATTGCTCTAAAGCATTCACAATAGAAGAGATGAACTACTCATTCCCCAATAGCAGAGTCCAGAGGTTCCACATAGACTACAAGCATTCCAACAACACTCAAACAAAAATTTGCAAAAATGAAAAACCAAATTACAAGTTTTATATATTTAGACAAAACCAGACAAAAAATAAATAATGGAAAAGAATAAGGAATTTATTAGGCACCCCAAAGTAGCAGAGTCCCGGAATTCGTAAAAAACGTAGAAATTCTCCCAAATAACTGCAACACAAATTTGCAAAAGTGGCAGCACATCGTAATGAAACTTAACAAATCACAGACAGCTAGAAATAAAAGAAATTGACAATGAGTAGCACAGAAAATACTCATGAACAACCCGCTTTTACTAAGAATACAGCAAAACTTCCCCTAAAACTGCAGCACAAAATATGCAAAAAATAAAAAGCTGAAAAAAATAGAAGCTTAAATATTCAAATAAAATATTCAAATAAGTGCAGATAGAAAGTAGGTACAGGAGAAAGAGTGCAAGTCATCAAGACCCCATGAGTCGGGCAGTCAGCCAGCCCCAATACTCAATAACGTTTTGCCATCATGGCCCCCGAGATTTGCGAAAAATGAAAGACATAAAATTGAATTTTAAGGATTCAGTAAAGAAAGGGAAATGAAAGCACTCTGGAAAACCCCCGTTAAAAAAAAAAAATTGTCCCACACTCCTCGAGCTCCAACCTTCTCTAACACTACATTATAAAAATTTTAAAAACGACACGAGGGAAATACAATGAAAAGCTCGGGTTAAAAGCTCACGGCAGACACTCCGAGTTGCACACAAGTCCTAATATTGAATAACTCAAACAGTCCTAATATTGAATAACTCAAAACATCTCCTCATGCTGTAACAAAAGATTGCAAAAATGAAAGAGAGCTTAAGCATTCAGATAAGACAAAATATGACTAACATACAGTCTGCTCTAAAGCATTCATAGATAGAAGAGAAAAACTAAAGAGAGGTCGGGAGCAGGGAACTCATTTCAAAGACCCCAAATAGCAAAATTCAGATACTCCAAATAAACTACAAACATTTCAACATTACTGCAACAAAAATTTGCAAAAATGGAAAACCAAAACATAACCTCATCGTCATAGCGCTCAGACACTAGAAATAAAAAAACTTAACAAGCAGGAGCATTAAAAATACTCGATAGTGTTCAGCCCACCAATCCTCCCGTTTCAAGCACGGCCATCAACAGGCAAAATTGATTATCAGGCAACATTGTCAAGAACACAACGGATTGCATCCCAAGCGTAGGGCACCGTCCTCACACAGATGGGAAGTCACCCAAGGTGGGAAACTGTAAGTACCTATTACTCCAAGGACCGCCACCATAGGATTTTTAAGACTCTTTGGGACCGGTACACTACTGATCCTTTTTACTTTACTTCCTAGACTGCAATCCAGCGAGACACAATGGACCTCGGAGCCTTCAGTGTAGATATCTCAAGAAGAGGGTTCCAATCCCAACACAGAAGGGACTGACTGAAAATGATAAAACCAGGGAGAGAGACCTACTAGATAGGCAAACTGTGCAAAGATCATAACGATCTCACTTTGACAAGATAAAAAGGTTACGTGTCCTGTCGTCGTCCTCTGATAATGTGGCTATTTGAAAACAGTCTAATGCCACATCTGACTCAACAGCTCCTCCTTACTTTTCTTCTTCATGTGCACAACCCGCATGGCAATGTCCCAGAATTACTCAGAAGAAACCCGAAGTTCCTCCACGTACAAAATATGCAAAAATAAACAGCTGAAATAAAATAAAAAAATCAAATATTTAAATGGGTGCATGTAGAAGGGACGTAACAAGAGAAAGAATGTTAAGTCATTAAATCCCCGTGTATTAGCTAGCCCCAACGCTTGATAACATTTTTCCATCATTGCTCCAGAGATCTGCAAAAAATAGAAGACATAATTATAAACTGAAAAGAACATTAAGTCATTAAACCCTCGTGTGTAGTACGGTTAGCTAGCCCCAATGCTTGATAACATTTTGCAATCACCGATCCACAGATTCGCAAAAAATACAAGACATAATTATAAACTGAATTCTGAAGATTTAGTTATGCAGATGTAGTAAAAATAGACTAAGAAATGGAAAGAAGAGCACGCTAGAAACCCCCTGAATAAAATAGCCCCACACTCCTCAAGAGAGCTGACCTTCTCTCACACTGCACATCATAAAAATTTTAAAAATGACACAATCACAAGGGAACACCATGAAAAGCTCAGGTTAAAAACTCACTGTATACACTCCCTGAGTTGCACAAGTCCTAATATTGAACAACTCAAAACATCTCACACTGCAACAAAAGTTCACAAAAATGAAAGAGTGCTTAAGCTTTCAGATAAGACAAAATATAACATACAGAAAGCATTCAGAGTTTTTTTTTTTTTTTTTTAGCCAAAACAAAGAGAAAGAATGGAAGTGTCAATAAAAACCGCCTGAATAGAAGACACCCAAAAATATCAAAATAAACTTGGCAAAAATTGAAAAAAAATCAAACTCATATAGGAAAGGCTCCTCGCCTACAGTGACCAAGTAATTCTCCAAATCACTAACTCAAAAAATTATAAACAAGTATTTTGAATCCTATTCGTTGTTAATTTTCCTTCCACGGACGAAATTTTGATAGAACGTAAAAAATCAGACAGCTAGAAATAAAAGAAATTAACAAGGAGTAGGACTAAAAATACTCATGAGCAACCCGCATGGCAATGACCCAAAATTACTCAGGGGACACCAAATCTGCGTCCAAAACAGCAGCACGGAATATGCAAAAATAAACAACTAAAATAAAATAAAAACTTAAAAACAACTAAAAGTATTAGGCTATAGAAGGGAGGTCGTGTGCTGCGCAGTTAGCTAGCCCCAATACTCGATAACATTTTGCCATCACTGCCACAGAGATTTGCAAAACATATAAGACAATTATAAACTGAATTTTAAGGATGGAGTTATGTAAATGTAGCAGAAATAAACTAAGAAAGGGAAAGGAGAGCAAGCTAGAAAAACCCCTGAATAAAATAGTCCCACGCTCCTCAAGAGAGCTGACCTTCTCTAAACACTACACAAGTCCTAATATTGAACAACTCAAACCATCTCCACGCTGCAACAGAAGTTTGCAAAAATGAAATAGAGCTTAAGCATTCAAACAAGAAAAAATATTACTCACACACAGAAAGCATTCATAGATGAAAGAGAAACACTTAAGAGAGATTGAGGAGGGGGAAGAACTCATTACAGAAACCCAAATAGCAAAGTCCGGATACTCCACACACACTATGAACATTCCAACATCACTGCAACAAAAATTTGCAAAAATGAAAAACCAAAACATAACCTCAACTTTGCAGATAGAAAGCCAAAAAGAAAGAGAAAGAACAGAAATGCCAATAGAAGCCCCCAGAGAAGAAGACGCCTCAAAATATCAAAATAAACTCAGAACAGTTTGCTATCACTCGGACATGCAAACATGAAAAAAACCAAATTATACACCTTATATTTAGACACAACCTGACACAGAAACAATAAATTAGGGAAAAGAATTAAGGATCTTATCAGACACCCCCAGGATAGCATAATCCCAGTATTCCACAAACACTTAGAGATTCTCCAAATCACATAAATTTGCGAAAGTGGCAGAAAATTGCAATGAAACGTAAGTAATCAGATAGCTAGAAATAAAAAAAAATTAACAAGGAGTAGGACTAAAAATACTCATGAGCAACCCGCACAGCAGTGTCCCAGAATTACTCAGAAGACACCAAAACTTCCTCTAAAACTGCACCACAAATATGCAAAAATAAACAGCAGAAATAAAATAAAAACTTAAATATTTAAATAGGTGCAAATAGAAGGGAGGTAATATGAGAAAGAATGTAAGTAATCAAAACCCTGAGTGTAGCATGGGTAGCTAGCTCCAATACTCGATAACATTTTGCAAATCCTGCTCCAGAGACTTGCTAAAAATAGAAGACATAAATATAAACTCATTTTTAAGGATTCGGTTTGATGTAGTAGAAATAAACTAAGAAAGGGAAAGGAGAGCACATAGAAAACCCCCCTGAATAAAATAGTCCCACACTCTTCGACACTTCATTATAAAAATTTTAAAAATGACACAACTACGAGCGAAATACTATGGAAAGCTCGGGTTAAAAACTCACCATAACCTAATATTCAACGACTCAAAACATCTCCTCACAGTAACAAAAATTTGCAGAAATGAAAGAGAGGTTAAGCATTCAGATAAGACAAAATATTACTAACTTACAGAAAGCAGTTGTAGATAGAACAGAAAAACTAAAGAGAGGTGTTTTGGGCGGGTGGGGGGGACTCATTACAGAGACCCCAAATACCAAAGTCCGGATACTGCACATACACTACGAACATTCCAACATCACTGCAACAAAAATTTGCAAAAATTGAAAAACCAAAATATAACCTCAACTTTATATTACTCAAATAAAAAGCCAAAAACAGAAGAGAGAGAATGGAAGTGTCATAAGTAGAAGACAACCCAAAAACATCAAAATGAAATCGGAACAAGTTGCTCTAACTCGAGCATGCAATTATGGAAAAAAAAAAAAATATATATATATATATATAAACCATATATTTTTGGACACAACCTGACACAAAAATAATAAATGAGGGAAAAGAATAAGGAGCCTGCCTGACACCACCGAGTAGCATAGTCCCAGTATTCCACGAAAAATTAGAAATTCTCCAGATCACTGTTAACATAAATTTGCAAGAAGTGGGAGGAAACTGTAATTAAATGTAAGCAATCAGACAGCTAGGAATAAAAGAAATTAACAAGGAGCAGGACCAAAAATACTCGTGAGCAACCTGCATAGCAATGTCCCATAAACTGCAGCACAAAAAATGCAAAAATAAATAGCTGAAATAAAATAAAAAATTAAAAAGGAGAAAGAATGTAAGTCATCAAAACCCCGTATGTAGCGCAGTTAGCTAGCCCCAATACTTGATAACTGCCGTCACTGCTGCAGAGATTTGCAAAAAATAGAAGGCGTAATTATAAACTGAATTTTAAGGATTCAGTTATATAGATCTAGTCGAAATAAACTAAGAAAGGGAAAGGAGAGCAAGCTAGAAAAACCCCCTGAATAAAATACACTCCTCCAGAGAGCTGACCTTCTTTAACACTGCATTATAAAAATTTTAAAAATGACCCAACCACAAAGGAAACACTATGAAAAGCTTGGTTAAAAACTCACTACAGACACACCCCGAGTTGCGCAAGTCCTAATATTGAACAACTCAAAACATCTCCTCACACTGCACCAAAAGTCTGCAAAAATGAAGCATTATAAAAATTTTAAAAATGAGACACCCACAAAGGAAATACTATAAAAAGCTCGGGTTAAACACTCACTACAGACACCCCCCGAGTTGCACAAGTCCTAATATTGAACAATTCAAAACATCTCCTCACACTGCAACAGAAGCTTGCAAAAATTAAAGAGAGCTTAAGCATTCAAATAAGAAAAATAGTACTAACACACAAAAAGCATACATAGATAAAAGAGAAAAACTTAAGAGAGGTTTTGGAGGGGGGACTCATTACGGAGACCAATAGCAAAGTCCGGATACTCCACATACATTACGAACATTCCAACATCACTGCAGCGAAAATTTGCAAAAATGAAAAATCAAAACATAACCTTAACTTTATAGTATCTAGATAGAAAACCAAAAACAAAGAGAAAGAATGTAAGTGTCAATAGAAACCCCCTGAGAAGAAGACAGCCAAAATATCAAAATAACTCGAAACAGTTTGCTACAGCTCGAACATGCAAACAAGAAAAAAACCAAACTATAAACCTTACATATTTAGACACAACTTGACACAGGAAAAATAAATTAGGGAAAAGAATATGGAACTTATCAGACACCCCCCAGGGTAGCATAGTCCCAGTATTCCACAAGAACTTAGAAATTCTCAAAACCACATAAATTTGCAAAAGTGGCAGGACGTTGTAACGAGACATAAGTAACCAGACAGCCAGAAATAAAAGAAATTAACAAGGAGCAGGACTAAAAATGATCATGAGCAACCCGCATAGCAATGTCCCAGAATTACTCAGAAGACACCAAAACTTCCTCTAAAACTGCAACACAAAATATTAAAAAATAAACAGCTGAAATAAAATAACAACTTAAAATATTTAAATACATGCGGATAGAAGGGAGGTAGTAAGAGAAAGAATGTAAATAATCAAAACCCTGTGTAGCACGGTTAGCTAGCCCCAATACTCAATAACATTTTGCATCCTTGCTCTGCAGATTTGCAAGGAAAAAAAAAATAATTATAAACTCACTTTTAAGGATTCATTTATGTAGATGTAGTAGAAATAAACTAAGAAGGAAAAGTAGAGCACGCTAGAAAAACCCCCTGAATAAAATAGTCCCACACTCCCCGAGAGAGCTGAAACAACTCCAATGGAAATACTCCAAAAAGCACGGCTTAGAAACTCCCTATAACTTAATATTCAACGACTCAAAACATGTCCTCACACTGCAACAAAAATTTGCAAAAATGAAAGAGAACTTAAACATCCAGGTAAGACAAAATATTACTAACCTACAAAAAGCATCCACAGATAGAAGAGAAAAACTAAAAAGAGGTTGGGGGGTGGGGGACTCATTACAGAGAACCCAAATAGCAAAGTCCGGACACTCCACATACACTACGTACATTCCAACATCACTGCAACAAAAATTTGCAAAAAATGAAAAACCAAAGCATAACCTCAACTTTATAGTACTCAGATAGAAACCAAAATGCAAAACAGAAAGAATGGAAGTGTCAATAGAAACCCCCCGACTAGAAGACGACCCACAAATATCAAAATGAACTCGAAACAAGTTGCTACCACTCAAACATGCAATTATCGGAAAAAACACACAGAATTATAAACCTTATATCATTAGACACAACCTGCCACAAGAACAATAAATTAGGGAAAAGAATAAGGAACTTATGAAACACCCCCGAGTAGCATAGTCCCAGTATTTCACAAAAACTTAGAAATTTTCCAAATCACTGTAACATAAATTTGCAAAGGCGGCAGGACATTGTAATGAAACGAAAGCAATCAGACAGCTAGGAACAAAATAAATAAACAAGGAGCAGGACCAAAAATACTCATGAGCAACCAGCATAGCAATTTCCCAAAATTACTCAGAAGGCACCAAACTTCTTCTCAAACTGCAGCACAAAAAATGCAAAAATAAATAGCTGAAATAAAATAAAAAACTTAAATATTTAAAGAGGTGCACGGAAATGAAATAATAGGAGAAAGAATGTAAGTCGTCAAAACCCCCTGTCTAGCACAGTTAGCTAGCCCGAATGCTCGATAACTGACATCACTGCCCCAGGGATATGCAAAAAAATTAGAAGATATAATTATAAACTAAATTTGATGGATTCAGTTATGTAGATGTAGTAGAAATAAACTAAGAAAGCGAAAGGAGAGCATGCTAGAAAACCCCCTGAATAAAATACACTCCTTCAGAGAGCTGACCTTCTCAAAGACTGCGTTTTAAAAATTTTGAAAATGACACAACCACAAAGGAAACATTATGAAAAGTTCTGGTTAAAAACTCAACTACAGACACTCACCGAGTTGCACAAGTCCTAATATTGAACAACTCAAAACATCTCCGCACACTGCAACAGAAGTTTAAAAAAAATGAAAGAGAGCTTAAGCATTCAAATTAGAAAAAAAAAATTACTAACATACAGAAAGCATTCATAGATAGAAAAGGAACACTCAAGAGAGGTTGGGTTGGTGGGGAAGGGACTCATTACGAAGAACCCAAATAGCAAAAGTCCGGATACCCCAGATACACTACGAACATTCCAACATCACTGCAGCAAAAATTTGCAAAAATGAATAACCAAAACATAACCTCAACTTTATAGTATCCAGATAGCCAAAAACAACGAGAAAGAATGGAAGTGTCAATAGAAACCCCCTGAGAAGATGCCGCCCAAAATATCAAAATAACTCGGAACAGTTTGCTATCACTCGAACATGCCAACATGAAAAAAACCAAATTATAAACCTTACATATTTAGACACAACTTGACATAGAAACAATAAATTAGGGAAAAGAATAAGGAACTTATCAAACACCCCCAGTATAGCATAGTCCCAGTATTCCACAAAAAAATAGAAATTCTCAAAACCACATAAATTTGCAAAAGTGGAAGGACGTTGCAATGAAACATAAGTAGTCAGACTAGCTAGAAATAAAAGAAATTAACAAGGAGTAGGACTAAAAATACTGATAAGCAACCAGCATAGCACTGTCCCAGAATTACTCAGAAGGCACCAAAACTTCCTCTAAAACTGCAACACAAAATATGCAAAAATAAACAGCTGAAATAAAATAAAAACTTAAATATTTAGATAGTTGCACATAGAAGGGAGGTAATACGAGAAAAAATGTAAAAAATCAAAACCCTTTGTGTACCACGGTTAGCTAACCCCAATACTTGATAACATTTTGCCATCCTTGCTCCGCAGATTTGCCAAAACAAAAAAAAAAAAAAAGTCAACTATAAACTCACTTTTAATGATTCGGTTATGTAGATGTAGTAGAAATAAACTAAGAAAGTAAAAGTAGAGCATACTAGAAAACCCCATCCCACGCTCCTCAAGAGAGCTGACCTTCTCTGACACTGCATTATAAAAATTTTAAAAATGACACAACCATGAGGGAAATACTCCGAAAAGCTCGGGTTAAAAAATCGCTATAGCCTAATACTTAACGACTCAAAACATCTCCTCACACGGCAACAAAAATTAGCAAAAATGAAAGAAAGCTTAACCATTCAGATGAGACAAAGTATTACTAACCTACAAAAAGCATTCATAGATAGGAGAGAAAAACTAAAGAGGGGTTGGAAGGTGGGGGACTCATTACAGAGACCCAAATAGCAAAGTCCGGATACTCCACATACACTACGAACATTTCAACATCACTGCAACAAAAAATTGCGAAAAATGAAAAACCAAAACATGACTTCTACTTTATGGTACTAAAATAGAAAACCAAAAACAAAAAAGAAAGAATGGAAGTGTCAATAGAAATCCCGAGTCCAAGACGGCCCAAAAATAAGAAAATGAACTCGGAATGAGGTGTTATCACTCAAGCATGCAATTATGAGGGGGAAAAATGCAAAATTATAAACCTTATATCATTAGACACAACCTAACCTAAGTAAATTAGGGAAAAGAATAAAGAACTTATCAGACACCCCAGAGTAGCATAGTCCAGTATTCCACAAAAACTTAGAAATTCTCGAATTACTGTAACATAAATTTGCAATAGCAGCAGGACATTGTAATGAAACGTAACCAATCAAACAGCTAGGAATAAAAGAAATAAACAAGCAGCAGGACCAAAAATACTCATGAGCAACCCGCATAGCAATTTCCCAGAATTACTCAGAAGGTACCAAAACTTCCTCTCAAACTGCAGCACAAAAAATTGCAAAAATAAATAGCTGAAATAAAATAAAAATTTGAATATTTAAATAGGTGCACACGGAAGTGAGGTAATAGGAGAAAGAATGTAAGTCATCAAAACCCTTGTTTGTAGCGCAGTTATCTAGCCCCCATACTCAATAACGTTTTGCAATCACTTCCCCAGAGATTTGCTAAAAATAGAAGACATAATTATAAACTGAATTTTAAGGATTCCATTGTGTAGATGTAGTAGAAGTAAACTAAGAAAGGGAAAGGAGAGCACGCCAGCAACCCCCCGAATAAAATACACTCCTCCAGAGAGCTAACCTTCTCTACCACTGCATTATAAAAATTTTTAAAATGACATAACCACAAAGAAAACACTATGACAAGATCGGGTTAAAAACTTACTACAGACACTCCCCAAGTTGCACAACTCAAAACATCTCATCACACTGCAATAAAAGTTCGCAAAAATGAAAGAGAGCTTAAGCATTCAAATAAAAAAAAAATATTACTAACATACTGAAAGCACTCATAGATAGATGAGGAACACCTGAGAGAGGTTTGGAGGAGGGAGGGGGACTCATTACGTAGACCCCAAATAGCAAAACCCAGATACTCCACACACACTACGAACATTACAACATCACTGCAGAAACAATTTGAAAAAATGAAAAACCAAAACATAACCTGAACTTTATAGTATACAGATAGAAAGCCAAAAACAACAAGAAAAAATGAAAGTGTCAATAGAAACCCCTGAGAAGACGCCGCCCCAAAATATCAAAACAACTCGGAACAGTTTGCTACCACTCAAACATGCAAAGATGAAAAAAACAAATTATAAACCTTATTTATTGAGACACAACCTAACACAGAAACAATAAAATAAGGAAAAGAATAAGTAACTTATCAGACAGCCCCCAAGGTAGCATAGTCCCAGTATTCCAAAAGAACTTAAGAACTCTCCAAACCACATAAATTTGCAAAAGTGGAAGGACGTTGTAATGAAACGTAAGCAATCAGACAACTAGAATTAAAAGAAATTAACAAGGTGTAGGACTAAAAATACTCATGAGCAACCCGCATGGCAGTGTCCCAGAATTACTCAGAAGACACCAGTAACTTCCTCTAAAACTGCAACACAAAATATGCAAAAATAAACAGCTGAAATAAAATAAAAAGTTAAATATTTAGGTTGTTGCACATAGAAGGGAGGTCATATGAGAAAGAATGTAAAAAATCAAAACCCTTCATGTACCACGGTTAACTAACCCCACTACTCGATAACATTTTGCCATCCTTGCCCCACAGATTTGCCCTATATATATATATATATATATATATATATATAAAGACAAAATTATAAACTCTCTTAATGATTCGGTTCTGTAGATGTAATAGAAATAAACTAAGAAACGGCAAATACAGCACACTAGAAAAACCCCCTGAATAAAATAGTCCCACAGTAGGAATAAAAGAAATAAACAAGGAGCAGGACCAAAAAATACTCATGAGCAACCCACATAGCAATTTCCCAGAATTACTCAGAAGGCACCAAAACTTCCTCTCAAACTGCAGCACAAAAAATGAACAAATAAATAGCTGAAATAAAATAAAAACTTAAATAACTTGCACACGGACGTGAGGTAATAGGAGAAAGAATGCAAGTCATCAATCCGTGTGTAGTGCAATTAGCTATCACCCATATTCGATAACATTTTGCCATCACTGCGAAAGAGATTTGCAAAAAATAGAACACATAATTATAAACTGAGTTTTAAGGATTCGGTTATGTAGATGTAGTAGAAATAAACAAAGGGAAAGAAAAAGGGGCTAGAAAACCCCCTGAATAAAATAGTCCCACACTCCTCAAGAGAGCTGACCTTCTCTGACACTGCATTATAAGAATTTTAAAAATGACACAATGACAAGGTAAACACCATGAAAAGCTCAGGTTAAAAACTCACTGCATGCACTCCCTGAGTTGCACAAGTCCTAATATTGAACAACTCAAAACATCTCCTCACACTGCAACAAAAGTTTGCAAAAATGAAAGAGAGCTTAAGCATTCAAATGAAAAAAAAATACAAAAAGCATTCATAGATAGAAGAGGAACACTCGAGGTTTTTTTTTTTTTTTTTTTGGGGCTTGTTGGAGAAGGGGGGCTCATTACGAAGACCCCAAATAGCAAAGCCCGGATACTCTACATACACTACGAACATTCCAACATCACTGCACAAAAAATTTGCAAAAATGAAAAACCAAAACATAAGCTCAACTTTATAGTATCCAAATAGAGAGCCAAAAACAAAGAGAGAGAGTGGAAGTTTCGATAGAAACCCCAAGAACACGACGCCCGAAAATATCAAAATAACTCCGAATGGTGAACATTCTAACTCTCTCACCTGCAGAAATGCTATCCCTTCCGGCTATGGTATGGGGGAAGGGAAGTGAGATCTACCGATTGATTTGATATTAGATGAGCGGCCGTACTATGATCGTTCGGGAGACATGGCCCTACGCGCTACACTTGCAAAAGTGGCAGGACATTGTAATGAAACGCATCTAATCAGATAACCAGAAATAGAAGAAATTAACAAATGGACTAAAAATACTCATGAGCAACCCGCATAGCAATGTCCCCGAATTACTTAAAAGAGTACACAAAACTTCCTCTAAAACTGTAGCACAAAATATGCAAAAATAAACAGCTCAAATAAGATAAGAACTTAAATATTTAAATAGGTGCACATAGAAATAAAGATGTAAGTCATCACAACCTTGTGTTTAGCGCGGTTCACTGGCATGTAGCACGGTTTGCTAGCCCCACTACTTGATAACATTTTGCAAGCACCACTCCAGAGATTTGAAAAAAATAAAACACATAAACTGACTTTTAAGGATTCAGTTACACAGATGTAGTAGAAATAAACAAAGAACCGGAAAGTAGAGCACGCTGAAAAACCCAACCAAATAAAATAGTCCCACACTCCTGGAGAGAGCTGACCTTCTCTAACACTGCATTATAAAAATTTTAAAAATGACACGACTACAAGGAAAACACTGCACCACAACTTCCTCTAAAACCGCACCACAAAATATGCAAAAATGAACAGCTGAAATAAAATAAAAACTTAAAATATTTAGATAAGTGCACATCTAAGGGAGGTAATAGTAGAAAGAATGTAAGAAATCAAAACCCCGTGTGTAGTGCAGTTACGTAGCCCCAACACTCAATAACATCTTGCCATCACTGCTTCAGAGATTCACAAAAAATATAAGACATAATTATAAACTGACTTTTAAGGATTCAGCTATACAGATGCAGTACAAATAAACTAAGAAACAAAAAGGAGAGCAAGTTACCATAGTCCCAGTACACCTCACAAACAGAAATCACTTCACTGCAACGAAACTTTGCAAGTCAAGGCAAATTCTAATTTTTGGGAATTTAGATTGATAAAAATAAAAGAAAAAGAATAGGACAAAGGACTAGAAGAACCTAATTAGGAAAAAAGGGCAAAAAAAAAAAAGGCAACTTCTTTGATAACCACAGATACAAGCAAGAAACTAGAAGAGACCAACACTCATCAGACAGCCCCGAATATTGGATGCGGATAGCCACAATATTTGCCTGTGGTACAATGGACCACTCACCTTTCACTGCAATTAAGAATTAAAGAAGTCAAAAATACAAACCAATCTCAAACATAACGGACCCCTCATCTTTCACTGCAACAACGAACTAAACAAGTCAAAAATACAAACCGATCTTATGCATATTCACAAACGAAATGAGAACAAAGAAAAGATCCAAAACTCATTTCGACACCACCCAAGTGGCAAAGTCCCAGTATTCCTCATAAACACGAATTAATTGACATCAAAGCAAACAAAATTTACAAACTGGGTGCCAGCTATAATAAAATAAATAAAAGCCGACAGTTTAGTCACCCCCTGAATTGTGTTCCTTATAAACTCAGAAACATTTCAATATCAAATATCAATGCAACCTAAATGGCAAGAAACAAACATGAAATTGCAAATTGAACTCACGTGCATTTTAGAAAGCCAGACTCAAGAGTAATGAACAGCGAGGAAGAATAAAAAATCTCATTAGCCACCCCCTGTGCCAATACACTACAAGCTCCCCATCAATCGCTTCATTTCGAGCCCCCCCCCCCGGGGCGGCGGTAGCAAGGTCCACTCCTTTCATAAAATAAGGTAAAAATGACTGGCTTTCGCGAGATTATAATTTGTAAATTTATAATTTCACTATCCAAGTAAGCAGAAGTAAAGGCAACAATAAACAACAAAAAGGACTGAAAAAATTGCAAAATAAGAGAGTACACTACAATCTAAACTTAACATGAGCATATAGACAGAAGGGAGAAATTAGCAGAAAGAATTAGAGAAACATCAGACAACCACCAAGTAGTGTATAGCTCGCCCAATCAAAACTTGAAACAGTTTGCCATCACTGCCTCTGAAATAAGGGGGAAAAAAGGACGTTACTAGACTAATTAAAAGATTCAATCATTTAAAAAAAAAAAACTGGAAAACACAATAGAAAACCTGCTGAGGTAAAATTGTCCAAACATTTACCTACCGCTACAACAAAAAATTGCAAATTATAAGACCAAAATATAGAAAGATATCAATGATTCAAATATGGACTTAGTAAATTCGGAAAAGATCTAATACGACACTTGAGTTGCAGAGTTCCAATGCTCCTCAAATACGCAGAACTACATCTCTAACACTGCAACACAAAAAGTAGCAAAAATGACAACTCATACACAATATGCTATTAACGAAAGTGATCAACTTAGAAAAGGTTGGAAACCCCCATTACAAACACACTCAAGTAGCTGAGTCCCTATGCACCGAATACGACTTTTTTCTTATCACTGCAACATAAAATTTTCGAAATCATGTAAATAAATTACAATCAACTCTTTGAGCATTCATAGAATCGATAAACTCAAAAGGGACAAATATAATAAAACTTATTATAGTCACTGCAGGCAGCATCCCCCCATCCCATAACAATTAGAAACATTTCTGCCTCACTGCAACAAAAAAACTACATAACACCACTGTTCCCGCCCTTAACTGAACCAACAAAATTGCAAGTTCAGAGAATCCAAAATATTGATGAACATAATAATACTCACTAGGTAAAAACGAAGCAAAAGAGACACAAAAATATTAAATCATGCCCCTCTTGTCTACTGCTCTTGTAAATCATCTTCTTGTTGACTGTTCCTTAGTGCCCTCTACAATATTAATATCATCCTCACAATATTGGAAATATTTTCACAAGTTATGGGATGACTAACGTTGCATTACCCAAGAAAAATAGCAAGTTTATACAAAGCAATATACATCACTTTGTCAAAACCACAAACTTCAGATGAAACAAATACAGTACAAGGAACTGATTGTTATATATCATTAAACAAAAATGTTTACCCATCGCAATCCAACAAAACCCACAAGCGTAGACAATAAATTTTCTTCAACCTCTGCGTCCAAAAACAAACAGAAGCACCATTACAAAAATCCGATACAAAGATATTAAACACAATTACAAAAGTCTGATACAGAAATACTTTCTTATATATTTGGATATATAGCTGTGTCTGTTACAATAGAGGTTATGATGTAAATTACAAGGACAAAGGGGACAAACGCACAGCCATTCATCCTGTAAGCCACATGACTTGCCAAACTAGTCTTCAAGTGCCAGAATTTCGAGGCTGAAGATGAAAATTGCTGAATAACGAAGTTACAAGAAAGATCTGGAAAAGGGAATGCATCCACCCAATTGTTGAATAAGAAATCACAAAACATTCGACCTAAAACATGTTCCAACACCCCAACAACAGAAACCAAAAGCACAATTGCTCAATAAAGATATCACAAGAAAGTTCAAGACATTGAAATGCATCCACTCAATTGTTGAAGAGAAGTCACGAAACATTCAATACTAAAACATATTGCAGCGTCCACAGCAACAGAAACTGAAAATTGAGAAGCAGCATACATGTACCATTCTCGGCAATCAAATAGAAACAGGAACTGGATAGAAAGACAAACCACGAGAGAGATAGACCAAAAAAATAGTGAGAAAGGGCAAACAAGTCCTGGAGAAACAGCGGTTCCAATATTTGCTCGTCAATCCAGGTGCGTTCAGAAGACGCAGCATGATAGTACACTATATAACCAAGCAAACCTTGTGGAATACAACACTGGTTTATCAAAGAGATCCACCAAAGAGAAAATAGTGGAGAATAAACGCACAGGAAAAGCTTGCCAGCATTATGTTCCCCTTAAGGTCGGCGCTATTTCTAAAGATCTCAAAACTCCAAATTATCTGAACATAATTTATTAAGTGACTCCCTCACACCCCCTTTCTGCCTGCTCCATTAATGATTCCATGACTGCGTGATTCCAGCAGCCTCTCAAAAGTAGTCAACAACAAATGAAATCAACTTTGTGTCTTGTAGAAGTCTTTAGAATCCCATAGACCATCTCAACTGGCAGACTCCAACATGAACTTGGAAAAAATGATTAACCAGACTACTTAAGGTAAAATATCTAAAATATTTACCATTAGCAACTCATTGAACGGCGCTCAGCACACGTACGAACACCCAGAAGCAATTCAATAATCAAATACCTCTATCATCATGTCTATATATTATTCAAAACGGTCAATATCTTAAATATTATCAGATGATTAAGATTATAACCCTTAGTCATGATTTCTATCAAAAAGCGCCTCAAAAGTCCTCGATTAACAAGTCAGAGAAATCACGGACCAATACAAGATAATATCATGATCGGTCCTCGGCAAAGATAGGCACAAATTCAATCTTCTGTAACCAAGAATTGAACAAGGAGTAAAACAATTCAGCGCAAATCAAGCCAGATCCAGTACGATACATTGTCACCAATAACTCAAATCAAATGCAATAAATCAATTACCAACAACCCTAGTAACCTGATAATCCTCTTTGATGAACGGCACAAATTCAAGATTCTGAAGCCAAGAATTGAACAAAGACAAAAATAGTTTAGCGCAAATCAATAACACCGTTGTCACAAACAGAGCCAACAAACACCCGTGTAGACGAAAAAAAAAAAATACTCACTTGCGTATGAGGCCTAGCCGCTTTCGGGTGAAATATATTTATAGAGAGTGCTGGTCAAGATCGATGGCTATCGCTCAGCGGGGCATGCACACATCAACGATCCAGATTTAATTCCTTCTCATAGTCGGTTTATCCGTTGACGCGGTTTCCACGTTCAGCTAAATTTGTACGCGTAAACGCGTCAGCTTTTCTAGAAAAAGAAAATTCAAGAACTATTTTTTTCTAGAAAAAGAAAACATGTGCGCCAACGTTTGCTGATATAATTAATCCTATGCAAATTATTTTTATTTTTTTTAACAAAAGTACATTATTTTTAAATACACAAATTTCCTTTTTTTATCCGCCCACATTTTATTGGATTCCTTGGCACCTTTTCTAGAAGTAGCATTTGTTTATTGGATTAAAATCGGAATCCTGAGGAGCGGAATTCTGAGAATAAAAAATTTTGAGATTATGAGTGTGAAATGAGAGTGAGAGTAGAAGTAAGAATAAGTTATATGGTTTGTTTACTTATTATAAATTGAAATGTGAATTAAAGAATGAATGATAATATTAATTAAAGTTTAAATTGGAATGAGAGGTGGAATCTAAATTTAAGTTGTCAGCCCCATCTAAAATTGAGAATATTAACTAAAGTTTTCATTTCACATAAGGTAAGAATAAGAATTTTATTCTTAAAAGTACCCATTTTACCTCACTTAAATTTTAAAATTCTCATTTTATCATTCTCATAATAATAATAATAACAACAATGATAATGGTAATAAAATTCTCACTTTGTCCTTATTTATTATTATTATTACTACTGTTGTTTTTGTTGTTGTTGTTACGATGAAAAATATATTTAAATAAGTTTAATATTGTTATTTTTAATAAATGTAACATTATTAAATAATATAATAATATTATTTTAATAGTATGATATTATTATTTTTTAAAAAATGTAACATTATTTCATTTCATAAATATAATTGTATTATAATTGATAAGGAAGGGGTAAAAAAAGTATCCACTCCCACCTTCCCATTGGAGTAAAAATCCTCACTCTAAAAATAAGCGGGACTTACAGAGTAAGACTCTTACTTCCCTCTTTAAATGAGCAAGTAGGTGCTGGAGTGAGAACACTCTTCACTCTCACTCCAACAGATAAACACAATCTTAATTCTATGGCGGAGCGTTCGAATCTAAATTAAAGAGTTTGAGTCTCTTTAATAAATGATCGTTTATAAAATATTAAAAAGAAACTATAAACACTCACACCAAATTTTTAATGAATTTGATGTAATTTGAAAAAAGAAAAAAGTAAGATACTTTTCAAGAACCTAATTATTACTTTGTTGGGCATATATATTTATATATAAAATTTTTCAATAAGGGTTTATTAATTTGAAGGATAATTTAAAAAATAAAGAAAAATATATATCTCAATATAGTGTATTTTATCTTGAAATTTGTCCTTATAATGTATTAAAATTTATTTTTTCATTTATCTTTTAATTTATCCTTATTGTATTAAACTAATCGATCCATTGCTAAAACTAGTAGATCCATTACTAAATAATAACTTTATAATGTAAAATTTCAATAAGAAAAGACAAAAATGCATATATGTATGTTGAAATATGTATTTTTTTAACTTGTCCTTTTACTTTAAAGAATTATCTTATTAGAAGAGTTCTCCACAAGTACTTACACTTACCCTGCACCTCAGTTTTATTATTTATATTATTTTGAAATCATTTTTATTCAATAATAACGACCACAATTACGGACGTTTTTTTTTTTTAATCGTGTGATAAATGTAATATTTTCTCTTCTTTTTTTTTTTTTGAATTTCAAGCTACATGATTTGACCGTATTTGGAATGGAACATTTGCCCGTAAAATTGTGAATCATATTTTCAAATACTTACCAGGCTTTAATTAAAGAACATTTGCCCTTAATTTTGAGCGTGTATTGCGAATCATATTTTACAAATACTTGCCAGGCCTTAATTATATTGTCTTGTGAAAGATATGATATGATGTCAAAGCCCGTTGTGTAACAATTGTAATTGTTACCAATGATTCCGTAAAAGAATGACAATCATTCAATAATTTACTTGTACCAAAAGAATAAGAATCGAAGAAAACAAGAGAACTGTCTGAGGCATTTGACAAAAATCTACAAATGAATTAACAATAAATGCAGCCTATATTTTCCCGGACCACTCTCTTACAACAATTGCAAGATGAAATTGGGTGTTAGTTCTCGGACAAAAAACTCTTCAAGGGCTTAGCCTTCCGTACGTGACCTAGCGTATTAACAAGATCCTTGCGGATGCAAACAGGAAACATGTTGATGTTCGCATGCACTTTCAATCGCCATAGAACATATGGGAAACTCAGTTGATCACGAGATGTGAATCGAACCACCTCATTAAACCAAAGGCACATGAGCATATTTGTTACAGGCGTGTGCTCCCTCACAATGACAGATGCTTCATTTAGAGCTGCATATTTCAACAATTGATGAAAAAACACAATTAAAAATTTTCTTATTGAGAAAGCTCAATTACACAATGCATCAACCTTGTTAAAATCAATGCTTTGTCTTAGTAAAGCATACCCTTCTTTCCATTGAATCTCTTGTCCTCCGGGAAGCCATCATGGCGATATTGTGTCAACTGCACCTCAACTTCTTCTGGAGTGGCTTTGTTTTTCCACACAACAGCCTTAGCCTCATCATACACACTGCTGCGAGCTCCATGCTCTGAAATTGCAAGCACAGAATTTGTACGCCAAAGAAGGGCTTCCAACACCCCTAAAGGATCCCTCCTGAATTGAGACTTTGAATCCACCCAAATAGAGAACTTCGCGTGAGGGAAGAGGCGATGGGCCAACATCTGATAACAGAGCACATATATTAAATCAGTATAAACGTGTTCACATGCACTTTCACCTTCTTACATCCTAAACAAACAAGTGAACAAGAAGTCTTACAAAAGGTTTGTCTAGAATTGAAATAATGGCCAATAATCATATAAAGAGCACTCTATATAGACTATTCCATGGGAGAAAACATGCTTGTGTGTAACTGTCATACCTTTGGAATTTTACCATTCAACCTTTGGTCTGTGAAAGGAAGATCCTTTACAACCACAATCCGCCATTTCCCAATGAAACCGTCATCACCAATATTATGCCCCTCTGATGCCTGAGCTGCATGGGTAACTTCATCCCAAAATGCAACATAGCAAACCTGAATCCATATGGTGCATCATGCATAAGAATTGTGAGCATGTAAGCAAGCAAGTCCAATATGTCATACTTGCTAACCTTGCGAAGTGACGCCTCTGACATTCCAATTGGTTGATAAAGATCATCTCCTCCCCCAAATGCACAAGTAGACACCACAACTTTGCAATTTTGCATGTAAATTTTGTCCTCATCTGAAATTCTAAACCCTCCATGTTCACTGTAAAAACCACAATGTATTTCAGCAGTTTCTTTCACCTGTAAGTAACAAAATTTTTCAGCATATATCAACACCTAAAAACATAAAGCAGCAATATCATACAAAATTATATGATTATTAATAGTGAGAAACTTAAACTCAGACAAGCATTCAAATGATGGCAATCACCTATTATCCCATCTATGGAAAAAAACTATCAAATGTGTTCTAACCTTGAAACTTTCCTCTCTCTGCTCAAAAGTTTGGATTCCTGTAAATAAATTAAATCTTGTGCCTTCTCTGGGTTGTTGGGAGAGAGTGGAGTTTCCCCCTACATAAGGTAGATCATTGCCCGACAAGTAAACCACTTTCTTTACGGGACTGCTGGATTCCTCATTCATAGGAAGATCAAGATTCTCAAGTTCATCAGGAGGCAATATCTTCAAGCAACCTGTTAGAATTCACAAAATTATGTCGTACACTGAAATGTTTGTAACATCTTTTACATGATAGATGACAAAAATTAAAAGTACTATAGTTAACTGGTCTTCAAAAATTAAAAGTACTATAGTTAACTGGTCATTTCCTGTACAACATAAGAATGCAATTATCTGAAGCATTATCTTCCTACACTCCAACAAGCCCATTATCCTTTTCATTAAAAGAAACACTTCTCCATACTTCCACTCAATTCACACTCCCACTCTTCCAACAAATCTTACTATTTGAATCCATTCTCAAAATTTAAGGCTGCCATAGCTGAGTTTATTTCATATATAACTAACAAGAAAGAACTCACTGATACACACAATATCATACTAAGAAGTTACAATTTAACATATGCTCTTAACATAGTATTCTACCTAAGAACACATAACGTTACTGGTAAACAATAATGAAACTACATTACAGTTTGTTTCTTTCAAAACTTGATCATAGTCAGTACAATCCAGGCCAATTAAGGAAATTACCATAACTCTGTATTATTGCTTATAACTGAAACATGTTTATTGAAATTTATTATCTTTGTACACAATGCTTCACTTCACTTACACTTCACTTCACTTGTAAGCTAAGATATATAACAAATTAATAGGAAATTTTTAAAAAAAATAGCACTTACGTTCTTTAACACCATGAACGATTTTCATAACCGGATCAAGCCGATTCAAAGTGGAGTCGGATTTCTTAACGGGAATCGGTTTCTTGAACTCCTTGAGCTGCGACGTCACTTCACCCTCTTCCGTTTTAACAACCAAACTCGGTTTCCGCCCAATGCTGGTGGCCTCGAAAACAAGCAATCCAATGGCGAATACCAGGATCACGACCATCCAGTACTTCATAAAAAACCTAAGAACTCGCCGAGTCAACTCGTTGTTAACTCGATGGTGGCTTTTCTTGCGCTTTCTGCGGACTCGGACTCGCATCCGACCCAGCTCGTCCGAGTCATCGTCGGAGACCGAGATTGATATGTTGCTGTCGTTAGACAATGAAGACGACATATTGAATCGGTCGGTTAGCAACTGTCTGTACCTGCGAGAATTGCAATGATCAATTGAACATCAAGCAGCAATTTCTAATTTTGAAGGAGGGTTTGTGGCGTGAAATTACTTTTATGAATTTTTCATTCAATCACATGGAACCATCCACATTTTAGTGAGACGAAGGCACAAAAATTTATCTCATGGGATGGGGACTCTTAGTATAAATTTAAAATAATTTCAAATAAGTATTTGGTTAATAAAATATGCATTAGAATTATGATATTCTCAATTAAATTTATCATTCATTCACGTTTTGTAAAAGTTTAGGACATGTGATCTAAGTGATCAATTTATATACCACAGGTCGCTATTTTTTTTTTTCCAAAATAAAAATTTCATAATATGTCATTTATTTTATGAAATTAAAACCCAACGTGTCATACATTTATAGGTAGAGTTACATATTTCCCATATATTTTTAATATATAAACCTAATAATAAAATCTATATTTATGGAAGTGCAATGTGTGTTTTCCTATTTTTTTATTATATATTGTATTTAGAAGATAGATCAAAATGATTTCTTTAATTTAATAATTCTCTATGAATTCAAACTTAGATGACCAATTAAATATATTAATGACCAACCAAATCAAGTTACTTAGAAAGTGTTTTCATTTTACAAAGTGTATTCTGTCTTTATAAATGAAAAACTGCACAGCAAAGAATTTGAATATCACACGTCATTTTTAAGCAATCTTACCCAGCCATTAATTTTTACAAAAATGCTTTGCAATTTGAAAATTTGTTTAAAAATTCATATATGAGTGCATTTGTAATTACATTTATAAGACTTAAAAAGTGAATTTAAAAAGTTAAAAACTAATTTTAGAAATCATTTTTGACATATACAATTACTTTTAAAATTCATAACATTTTTAAAAATAAAATTTATCAAATATTTAATTAATTCTCTTCATATTCGATTATTTTAAGAATAATTATTTTAAAAATTACAATATCACCAAAAAAACTATCTACGTCATAATATGTGCAAGTGCAGCCATATATCTTATTCTAACATGAGAATTTCATAATGACAAAAGGCTTTTTATTGAACTCCACAATTAGACAACTTATTAGAAGAAAGATTAGGAAATATAAAGCTTCCAGCAGATTACACATCTCTCGTACCTCCTGAAATAGAGAGAAATATAACTATTAGAAATTATACCAACATCATTGAACATGGTATTAGAGTTTATACATCCAACCGAATCATGAGAATGATCGCATACACAGAGGTTGGAAAAAAAAACGATATTAGAAAATGAGCAAAAGTATGATGAGAAGCACCAATGGGAAAAGAAGAGTTGGTTGATGAAGTATAACTATTTTAAAAAAAGAGGTAATTTAATGTAAGATGATGCCGTCCTCCTAAATTTTGTCCCCAAATAGGCTTGTGGGTGTAGAGCGTTTTTATTATCAAGTATCAACAATAAGGAAGTTTTGAAGCTTTCTCTACAGCTGCCGAGTTGAAAGGAGCTATTTTATGAACCGAGTGCGTGAGAGAACCCAGTAGATCCATCTCAATCCATTCGTACCTGCACACATCCAGTTACGTATAAATGAAATGAATATACAAATGTTTCAATACATCTACATGTAGGAATTAAATAATCCAAATATATTTTTGTCAAAAGTGTCTAGGCAAGGACTTACAAATTCTGGCAGAGATAATCAACGGCGACTGATTGAGTAATGACCCGCATTCTGAAATCCTTAATTTGGTGCTCGGAATATTTCTCGAAGTTATCTTCTAAAATCAATGAAAGCCTCTCAATGTTGGTCTCAAACTGCTGCTGTTGGTCCTCAAAAAAGTTTTGCTTTATTTCCCTTTCCTCTCTTGTCATCTCATTTTTTTAACAGGTCATCGGCAAATGTGTAAAATGCAAATGGGTATGAAAACAAAAGGATCCGCCTTGATCTGAGGAGCTTATTCAGTCCATCCTTTATCCAGCTGAAGTCCTTGGATGATGTATCCTTTTCCCCCAGTATTTTTATTTTATCCTGTATGTTTTCCTTCATCTCATACTCGAGCCTAAAAGATTCTGTATGAGCTCTGTACAGTTTGTGGTAGTGATAATAGCTTTCAAGCCTCCGCTTCACATGCTCGGGTCTCTTTTCCACAACTTCTCCATATCCGTTTGAACATTCCAAACCGGAAATCCAACTGCATAAGCAAAGCAAAGCGTGTTTCAAAATTCAATTTTATTGGAAATGTGATATTAGGATAAAAAAAAATATATGCCAAGAGCTAGCGACCACTCACTTGAATGTGATGCCACACTTCCAGCGAACCATGTTGCAACCCCCATTCTTTTCAATTGGCTTGCAACATTTTGGGCAAGGTTTCGTGTGGAAAGAGATCCAATTAAGCGAAAGGGATTCTACCTCAAACTTCTTGGACCAGAGTTCCCACATCAGACATGAACAAGGCGAGTGTGCTACAGATGAGCAACTAAAACAAAATTTATTGTAAGGTGTTATGAGTTTTAACTCCTAAGAAAGATGAGTTAGAGTTTTAGAATTAAGAGTTAATGAGATTAGAAAATTTTTAACAAAATTCATTTTTACACTTTCTCACAACAAAAAGAACATTATGAACATTTATCTTACTTTAATGTAAAAGATTTTCTTTCAAATTATAAAATAAAAAAAATAAAAACAAAAAAGCCAGTGAATTTTAAGAATACATTGCAAAGACAAGACAGGCAATCCAGCTTCGCAAAAAATGAGTCATTTATTTGCCGGCTGGAACCACGATTCACCGGCACAAAAACAAAAATAAAAAATAAAAAAATCACACAATTTCCCATTACACGTTTACAACGTTGTCTACTTTAACCTCCTTTAATAATTAAAGCAACTTGGGCTTTTTCAACATGACAAATCTTGACAGTAGTAGCTGACGAATATAAAAGGCCTACAAAGAAGAATTTCAACATTCAACATGATTTACTGATTTACAACTTCAAGACTGCTCCAGGTCCAAAAATTTCTGAAAACTGTGCTAAGGAATGAGGTTAAGATGAAAACAAAATATATGATAGGCTATGTAAGTGAAAACGTGGTGAATCTGTTGCCAACCGTACGTAAAAAAAGGCCATATCGAGCTACATATTGATATACATTTAAAGGAAAAATTAAGTTAGGACCCCCGGTCACCAGAGGCTTGCGGCAAAGTTAAGATCAATCGCGCTGTCCCAGTTGCTTCCTCCTAAATTATTCTGATGGGAGAGATTGAGAATGCCCTTATTCCTCCCAAGAGGATACCTTATGATTGAGTTATGATGTATCGGCTGAATAGAATAATTAGATTGCGGATGTTCTAAGACTTACACCATTGATAGCAAGGGTCTTCCACTCATCCCATGTTTTAATATCCCAATGATTAGGTGCCCTGGTAACTAGGAAGTGAAGCTTTCTCAATGCCGTTGGTATTATAAGGAGCAATCTCGTGAACCGAATGCTTGAGTGAACCCAGCAGATCAGTCTCAATACATTCATACCTGCATTAGGTCAACAGATGTATGAGAATTAATCACCAGTGGAGAAAACAATGAAACATAATTCTGTTGCCGTCCACAAATTTCCAAATAACTTTGTCATAGACAAATTAAACCCAATCAAAAGTAAACTTAATGTAAGATTAAGTTTCTCTGTATATGGCTATAATATGGTTTTTTGGTGATTTTGGAAATTACTCCATTTACGTGGTTAAATCTTTAAGCTGAAATTGTTTTAAACATAACTATGACAACAGCATTTAGGCATGGTTGTAGAAAACAAGATAAACTCACAGATTTCGGCAGAGATTATCGGTGGTTGCAGAAAGAGCAATGACCCTCAATCTCAAATCCTTAATTTCCACCTCAGTGTATAAATGAAATTTCTCATCCAGAAACGACGAAAGCTTCTCAATGTTTGCCTCAAACTGCTGCTGTTGGTCCTCAAACAAGTTTTGTTTCATTTCCCTTTCCTCCTTTGTCATTTCATCCGCAAATAGATCACCATCAAACATGTAATATGCAAATGGGTAAGAATATGCAAGAACCCGCCTTGATCTGAATAGCCTATCGACCCCATTGAATAGCCAAGCGAAATCTTTAGATGATGCGGTTGAACATTCCTCCAGTATTTTTATTTTATCCTGCATGGTTTCCTTCATCTTAGATTCAAGCTTAGAAGAATCCCTGTGGGCTTCGTAGCGACTGTAGTAGTGAATATAGCGCTCAAGACTCCTCTTAGCAGACTCAGTTTCCTTTTCACGGTCTTCTTTGTACCGCCCACAACTGTGACCAGCAATAGATGTCCAAGTATGATCGGAACCAGTGGCACCACCACAAAGCCAACTGCACAATTTAGGAGAAACTTCAAGAATTCAATTTTAATCTGGTTACATAGTAACCAATGTTCCGGGGACAAAATAAAAGTTCATTGTTTTCTAGAGGTCTATTGGACTACGAAGCATGCAGCACAATATCGAAGGTAGTATATATAAATGGCAATTCATAAATCATAATGGACATTATCAAGAAAACAGACCTTGCGCCTGAAACATTAAAATATTTTGGATCATGGTAGCTGCTAAGTTATATTATATGTAACTTACAGCAACCTACAAGTAGTCACCTAATTCAAGAATATGGCAGTCTATGAAACACCTGGGAGCTCATAGTTGATGAACATTTGGGTTAGGTATAAGTTAATGATATGCAACTTAAGCAAGACCCATAAATGAAAATGCACATTTTCAAAGCAACATTCCTGCTAAATCATGCCTTTAATTCATTTAACAAACAGCCATACAAAGTCACAAACAGGAGGAGGATTGTCATAAATTAAGTCTTCATTTTTGTTAGCTGTGGCAGGAATAACCGTTTTAAGTAATTATTATCAATTGATGGTAACAAGTATAATTACATTGAATAGATTCAGTCTCACCAGAAATGCAAATGCAAGAAATATTGAAGGTTTAGTCATTGACATCAAGCACAGTCATGAAATGTGACTGCCCCATGGTAAATATAATATCCCAAGATACCATTCAGAACAGCCCCCCTCCTCTTCCACCAACCCCCCGCAGTGAACAAACATACAGTGAATGCAAGAACAAATCGTTCGCGGCATTATATGAGTGAGTTACAAATCCCTAACTAACGCAATGACAATATTTTTTAAAATATCACAGAGGCAGAAACTCTGGGTGCATTCCTGAACAAATTTTAATGGGCCAAATATCCACAATGTCTAGATCTCAATCAATACAGAACTATAAATACTGCATATCCATGACACGTGACAGGAACTATTGCAGCAGTCCGAAATATAGAGCTCATACAGTTGAAAGATGATAAAATCTCAAATACTAAACAAGGCCCAAAAATCATAACTTAAGCCAAGAGGAAGTCATAAAGAAGAAAATGGTCATCCGGTGAGTAAAGGCACTTAAAACAGCCCAATCCCAACCAGTTATTCACTTACATTCATGCATGCACACAGAAAGAAGATAAAAATGCAGTGGAAAAAGATAAGAAGTCGCACCAAAATGGTTGCCCACAGACACAGGATACTAGGTTGCAGCCTCCATTCTTTTCAACTAGTTTTTGACATTTTGGGCAAGGTTTTGTGTGGACCGCAATATAATTAACTGTCTCGGATTCATCCTGGCATTTCTTGGACCAGAGTTCCCACATGTAACATGAACAAGGTGAGTGTGCTTCATATGAGCACCTAAAACAAAATTGTAGCCCACATACACACTCAACTTCACGAAGTTCATCAACCTCAATTCTTATTGCGTTTCCACAATGTGGAACACTGGGGCACCATTTCACTCTTTTATTATCCTCTATATATGATTCTAACATGAAACGATCAAATTTATCAGCAAGATCAGAATCTCTTGCTCTAACTAAACATCTGATTTTTGATTCATCACAGATAGCACTGCACTTGTGTTCCATGCATTTAATGCGTTTACTCTGGCCCTCATTTATCTTCACAATGAAATGCTCGGTCCAACCTAAGAACAAACACACAGAAAAATAAATCAATCTCATCTCTCCAAACACCTTGAACGCACAATTCCTTTGTGAGAACTGAAAATGGATAATATGAATCTTTATTACCTAGTTAACCCTTCCACTAAGTGTACTTCACTACTTCTTTGTCTTTTCCTTTTTCATTTTTCATTTTCTTTTTGGGGGTAATAAATTACTTTGTAATTCTCAATGCCACACAGTTCCAGCAGTACCACCATGGTTAATACAGGACCAGTTTATAAAAAAAAAAAAATGTTACTATGAAAAATATGAATTAAATGTTAAACTTGTACATGAATTCTTCCCTCAGTGAGTTTAAGCATTTGATAGAATAGGTAATCATATGACATCTATAGTATTTCAGCAAATCCTAAGTGCAGATGATTTAATGCTTTGTTAGAGAAACTGTAAAGTGGCTGTTCCATAACTTCAGAAAGTTCTTACTGAAAAGTGCCCTACAAGAATAATATTCATGTTAACATACTTACAACTGTTGCAAAAGTAGTGACCACAATCCATAGTAGTAATTTCTTCTAGAGACACATCATCAAAGCAAATATTGCAGCAATAGCTGGATGAAACTTGGGATGAAGAAACGTCATCAGTCGCCACAATAGTTAAGCCTGCTTTGGCAAATAATCTCTCTTTCCCGTACTCTACAAGCACTGCAAGCACTTTTTCGACATCCCAGCGATAATGAATAAGTAAGGTTCTTGCATGGTGTTCCTTCAGTGATAGCAAGTCCATTACTCTTATCAAGTCCTCCATCTGCATGTTTCAACACCCAAAATAAAAATAAAATAAAATAAAAAATCATCTTAACTACAATGCTTATTCCCTTTTCATTTTCCCCTCCATTTAACAAAGAAAACTAAAATATATATATAGACCAGCTTCAGAAGTAAATAACTACAATTACAGCAGATGCTTTACCTGTGCAGCCAAGAGTGATTCCTTTGTAATTACCTGCAGAAGAGGAGGGTTACAAAACAGAACCACAAGAAAAATGCAGATAAATATACAGTGCCAAAGAAAAAAAATAATGTAATTACCAAGAATGAAAACCCCCAACAAGATCTTTCCCTTTTTCTTGCAATCCAAATTGCAACAATTAATCAATCAATTCTGAGGAATACCTTAAAATATGTCATAATAAAATTCTTATACAACACTAATTGCAATAATAAAAGTTTGTAAACTTTACGGCAATCATTCTTATAAATAAAACACAAGCGTCCGGGCAAATAAAATTTCACCGCAGAAAACAGCTTTGAAGTTATCAATCTGATCGCCATATAAAATGCATGACGAAAAACAAAGTTAAATTCCATCGTTTCAATTAATTATTGCTTGCATTTTCAACTGTAATGCTTAATAAAAGGATAATTTTCTCATTAAAAAATTAATTGTTTAACAATCAACAAAATCTTTAAACGGTAATTATGTTTCTTTACCTTAGTAAACTAAAAATTTTCAATTTCCATCAAACTCAAGATTCTTTTTTCCTTTTGTTTGCAGTTGTTGAAATCAGTGCGGCACCGTACCTTACTGGAAGGACAAGAATTAGGCGGAATTTCGGGCTCAACGGCGGCTTCCAGTTCGGCGGCATTCTCATCGTCATCAACAAAATCAACGTCGTCTTCATCATCGTAATAATCATCGTAATAATCATAGTCATAATCACAATCATCGTCGCTACTTCTGTAATCCCCCATTATATAAAGTCAAAAGTGCTGTCAAGACAAATTATTTTCCCGGGAAAATCAGGGGGCTTGTTTTTACCGGGAAAATAAAAGGCTTGCAGAGTACAGAAAATTACCAGAAGAAACGAGTTTATAAAATAATTTGGACTCTATCATCGAGATATTATAATGCCGTTAACTTCGACGCTGTTGGCCTGTACTTCCTTTTTTAGCTGATTTTTTTTCGGAGATACGCACGCACACGCAGTCAGAAGCTTGAGGTTTTTGACTTTTTGACCAATTGAAATGCGACAGGGTAGCAAGCAACAAATGTGATCGTGTCGTGGGGTTGGTCTCTTTTTATTTTTGAGGTTTTGCGTATCTTTGTTCGAGTCCGGGCGGATTACGTGGCTTCAAAGCATTGGTTCAAATACGAAAACTTTCTGCAGCGTGGCGTCTCCGTCTGGGTTTCTGCAAATTGCTTTCTTCGTTGCTGCTTTCCGGTTTCGAACTTGAGATCATCTTATATCGAAGATCAAATGCACATAACTTCTTTAAGAGAAAAGAACTTAAACCAAAAAAAAAAGCACATTAAACATTGTTCTTTTTTTTTTCCTACCTTGAGCAAATAATATGTTTTCCTGCTAATTAAGCACTATAATTTCTCTACTCTTTCTGGAGGAGGCAGAACAGGATCTTTGCCTATTAAAAACTACATTTTGAGAAAGTTTGATTCTTTTTCTTTGTATTTTTCACTATTTTTAAAAAGAAAGTTTTCCAAGTCAGGAGTGACTTCAAATCAATTTCTGCAAGAATCATTATAGCTACCCAAAGTCCAAAATGACAGCTCGGTTTTGAGGAGCAATTGAGATGGTCAGGTTTACTGAAATATTTTGGGCAACTTTAACCATCTATCAAAAATGGTTTATGATTCCATGATACCAGAAACTAAAGTACAAAACTCCAAACATAAAATGTTAACAAAAAAAAAAAAAAAGTTCACAGATACAAGCAGAAAATACATCTACAGGTAACAGTCATTCACACTGTAATTCTGACCTCAACGTTTGGAATATTGTGGGGCTTTCCGGGCTTTATGGAGTCCAGCTTTTTTCCTCTCTACTACTCTGGAATCTCTGGTCAGAAGGCCTTCCTTTTTCAGAGGGGATCTATGATCCTGGCTCACCTTCAACAATGCACGAGCAACGCCGAGTGTAATTGCTTGAGCTTGACCAGAGAGGCCGCCACCATGAGCTTTCACAAAAACATCATAGCTAGTTTCATAACCCAAAGTTACCAAAGGGACTTTTACATACTGTAGCCATAATGGATTGCCTTGAAGATATTCCTGCACGAAATTATGAAGTGAATCACTAGGACATCAAAAGCAACCTATAAAAAAAATTTAAAAAAATGAAAAAAACAACACTATTAAACATAGCAGTCCACATGGGTAGATCCTTCTCCTTCATGGATCTTCCAGAGAGAGAAACACTAAGATAGCTGTGACCATCCTCAAGCTGAAAAAAGAGTTGCTTTATCATGCATAAACACATCAGAAGCACAACTCATCTACATGTATGAAAGAACACTGCATTGATCGCTAAAATGTTGACCGTTTTATGAATAGAAGTTACAGAAAATAGAACCATCAAACATCCTTCCAATGATCATTGCAGCTAGTTGTCTGAAGCTTCCAAACGAAGTACCTAGCAATTAGTGAGGCAGAGACATCTAATCTATTTGGCCTGTGTGTCAAACAAAAGAAGAAAAATGCATTTTTGAGGACAGACATGATCTGATTAATGGAAATATATCTCTTTTACACACCAGTTGACGGAGTGTCAGACTGGCCTGGACCCATAAGCTTCATTTGCACCTGATTAAAAAAGGAAGTTTGACCAGAAGTCAGAGGTCAAAGGGCCGTACAACTGAAAAATTCTCAGCTCAGGTTTTCCTCCAACAACTAGGTTGAGGTTAATGAAGATGAGCACACAGCTTTAACCCAGTGATGGCAGGTGAAGGGAGCATTAAACTTTACTATAGTCATGGACTGTGCACCCATGAGTAATGGAGTCCACACGACCAGAAGATAAATCAAAGAAACAAGATTTGGAATGACTGACATAGAAACATCTGCGGCTCCAAAAAGAAGAATGGTGGATAACAGCCCATATAATGAGCTTGTAGAAACTCGCAGGCAATTACTAGTTGGACCTCTGGAATACAAGATTTTCATAATAACTGAAGCCACATGAGTTGTAAATATATCTGCAATCATTGCAATTAGGAAGGTAACCCTATAATGGATACATAACATAGAACAAAAATACATATATGTACTTGTGGAGACAATGAGAGAAGTTCAAAAATAAAAAGCAAACAATCTTAAACTGGCCAGAAATTAAAACCAATTGCAAAGCTTTTTCATCAAAATGAATTCGCCACAATCAATTACTAACACAAACTCCCAGCGTAAATAAATAAAATTAAAATCAAAATCAAAATAGGGTAAAAGAAAAAGAAGAAACCTTGGCATCACGGTAGTTGATGATGAATTTTCCGGTGCCTTCTTGGAGGACGACACGAGCAATGGCGCATTTCCTACGGCCGGTGCCAGTAATAGTTTGAGCCGCAAAGCCACCGGGAAGCCTCGACTTGACGTATTTCTTGAGATCAGTTGTTTCCAGTTCAGCTGGGGCAGCTTCTGTAGCCGATACTACCAGTTTTGGGGTTTTATCATTTGTCGGTGAGATGGATATCGATTTGTACCTGTGTAATGAGACAAAGGGGATGGCTGGTTTCTGAGAAATTTGGGAGGAAAATGAAAGGGAAGAGAGGGAAGATGTGAGAGAGGATACTGAGAGTGCCATTGCCATTGTTGAACTTGGACAAACTTACAGCACAAATACGGCTTTGGAATTAGGATGACTAAGAGATGTTGTTGCCTGATAGCAAACGCTGTCGTTTCGAAGCTCCTAAATTATGCGTCAGAAACGACTTGCCGTTTATTTAAATTATAAACGAGTTGTCGTTTTGATTGTTGTTTTGCAAATGTTTGATTGCTTCCTTATTATTTCCATTTTTTTTTTTTAACTTTCTTAGCAAGTCCAGTATCATCATTATTATTCAACAATCACAGTTGATAAACAGAACGCGCACTGCATTCAATATGTTTTTCAGAAAGAATGGTTTGATGAGATCTATGAAAATTTCGTTTTTAAAATGCAATTTCATTTTAACGAGTGAGAAAAAGGATCTAGTGCAATTTCATTTTAACGAGTGATTTCCCAAGACCACAGCTTTCAGTGAAATAAATATTATTCGCTTGGAACTTATTAGGTGACATTATACTTATGGTACGACATGAAAATTCAATAACCGAAAAAATTTACTGAAATACAACAAAATCCATCCGCAATCCGTCACCCCCTTTGAATCAGGCTCAGATAGACGGGGGCACAAGCAAAATACAAATTTCAGAGTCCAATCCCTTCTGGCCAGTTTGCCCCATCAAAGTTTATAAATGGGTTAGCCCTTGCAACTCCTTGGGTCCGAAAGTACTCAAGGTTCGGCAAAAGCTCAATTGCCAATGCCAAGAGTTAAAGTTTAATGCCTGTTTATTCAGACCAATGTTCTCCAGTTGATCCTCCCCATTTCCTAACACGCCTTGCTGCTTCATCAGCCTGCATATTCAGTGGAGATTAAAATGTACAGTTGAATCAAACAACTTTGTCCTAGAAAACAGTACTGACCTCTTTTCTCCAGTTGGTTACTGAAGTGATCACTATCAAGATTAAGGTTTGCAAACCAATGCCTCCAAGCATCCCTGACCAAATACCCTGCAACGCAAAACTTAAGTACTACCAATCTCAAAGTACCAACACAGCTAAAGAGAATGATAAATGGTGTGTCACCTCAGCTCCAAAACCAAATGTGAACCCCAGGAGAATGCCCAGTGGCAATCCAACAATGTAGTAGCATCCAATGTTTATGTACGCAACGAGAGATTGCCAGCCAGCTCCAACAGCAACACCTTAATATACAATAGCAGTGACAATCAAAGACAGGACAGAAATCTTGTCTAATCTATTCACAAGATGTTTTAGCAGTTACCGGATAAGACTGGCTGAAGACTATTCATAAGCACTGTGATTGCTAGCAAAATAGCTAGCTTGGTAGTCTCCACAGCAACTGCTTCACTGTTGGTGAAGAGGAAAGGGAAATTGTACCTTGCAGCAAGCACCAAGATCATGCAACAAACACCTATTGTCACGGCTGTGACGGAAACCACCAACACAGAAAATTTTGCAGCCCTAGCATTACCAGCTCCAAGTTCATTTGACACTCTCACACTATATAAACATCATCTGAAAGTCAGTCACATAATAGACTACTTAGCTGCCAACAAGGCAGAGGCCAATAGTAAGAAATTTGAAATCGGATAACTGGTTCAGGTATTTTAGTTCCATGTGACATATATCAGTTTCAATGTCGAATAAGTTTCGCATTGGCTAGCATGTCATAATATTACCTGATTGCAGCATTGAACCCAATTGCAATCATTGCATCCCATCCTTGTATATTCATGCTGCAAAAAGGTGCAGAAGTTAATCTAATAGCTAACTATTTCGTGCTATTTCTTCCCCAGGGAATGCACGTTTTATAATTGCTAGCACAAATGAAATGGTCTGCCTACCAAATAGAAATGGCATCAACTGCAATCAAAGGATTTGGCAAGCGACCCGTTATGACCACCAGCAGCATCAAGTACCAAAACTCCAAGCTGCAAAACACATTCCCATGAAATATAAACAAAGTGAGACAGTATTTTAGAATACAACTGAAAGAAAGGAGACTGATACACACACACACACACACACCCACCAAAGCATAACAGCAGATGCCAGAGAAAGCTTGATAAAGCCCCACAAATCAGCAAATGCTAGCCATGAAAATCCACTCCAGGCACCATCAGACTTGGTAATAAAAATGTACAACAACTGTAGAATAACTACGAGCCACCAAGATAAATTTAGTGTGATTGCTGCTCCAACTAAGCCCCAGCCAAGCTTCAATATGAGCAACCAGCTAAAGAGTGCATGTAACACTAATACAATTGCTGAAATCCAGGCCATTACCAGCACTTTCCTCTGAGCTTGCAAGAATTTTTGTATTGGAAAATTCAAGGCGTAAGCAAATAATTGTGGAAGCATCCAGAGAGCAAATTTACCTGCATCATCCCAAAAGCTCAACAACGATTAAATTTAATAAAATATAATATCTATAATAATTATGATACTTGTTGATGTGGAACTGTCCAACTAACCAGCAGCATTGGAGATCTCAGTGGTCTCTCCAAAAAGCATTAGAACCGGAGGAGACCAAACATAAAGAGGAGAAAGAACACAAGAAGTGATCAACAGAATGATCCATGATCTCTGCATGTACACGCCCAACATCTTAATCTTCCCCGCACCGAATGCTTGCCCACATAAAGTCTCCAAAGCACTTCCCATTCCCAACTGAATTGAGAACAGAAATTTACATTTATAAATAACGAAATAATTTCCAAAATTAAGCCATTAGGTAATACACAGGGGCAGCTTTAAGTACAAGTGAATTAAACGGTCGCCTAAAAGCCCCTAGTTTGAGAAAGCCACACTTTTTTGGTATTTCTATGATAATATTTAAATTAATAAATTTTTTAAATTAGATACAATAAAAAAAATTATTTTTTAAATCTCTCTTTAATTAATATTTATCTTACAATTAAAATTATTTTATATAAATTGTAACCTTAACGTTAAATGATTATAATTAATAATAACTATTAATTAATTCATTATTATTTTTTTAAGACAAAAATTAATCAATTATTTATTTATTTATTTTATATTAAATAATTTCTTGTGATCTTTTTTTAAAAAAAATTATTACATTTATTAATTATTTAGCTCTCTTTTAAAGTGAAAAAATAAATAATTTTTTAAAATAAAATTTAACTTCTTAACTACTTTTCTTCTTTGAAATTTTTTTTATCCTGTAGATTATTATTGAAATTTAAAACATAATTAGAGATTAAATGAATTTTAAACTCTTTTATATTTGTTTGAGTGTAAGGAGACTTTACAAAAAAAATTTCGCCTAAGCCTCTAGTGCTCAATAAATAAGTAAATAAATAAATAAAGAATCACCATGACACCGAATGCAAGACCAGCAATGACAGAGTTCTCAACAGAGACAGCGGCGAGCTCGAGTTCACCGACGAGACCAGCAAAGGTTTGAGTAAGAGCACCAAGCGAGTACTGACAAATAGCGGTGAAAATTGCCGGCCCTGCGATTTTCCATAGCCGCTTAGATTCATAACCAAATTCCTTAACAAAACCTAAATGTTTTTGCTGATCATCTCCATCGCTATTAATATTGTCGCTTTGCGCAGCTTTGTTACTCAGAAGTGGACTTGTACTTTCCGCTGCCATGGAGCCGAGCCGAGTTGAGTTTCACCACCACCAGAAATGCTTAATTAAAGCTTTAGGGTTTGAATTTAGTAAAACCAACTGTCGTTCTTGGCTGAACACTTAGCTAAGGAAATGGAAATGGCACTTGCAGGGTCGAAAAACGCCTGCTTGTTTTCTTGGTTTCTGAAACTTAGTTCTGTGCGGAACTCTAAAAGTGGTACTTTGACAATTTTGGTGCTTTAAAAACGGTACTTTTACAGCCGTTCGATTCACCTAATTTTGTGCATTAAAAGTGGTACTTTTACAGCCGTTCGATTCACCTAATTTTGGTGGGAGCTCTCGTATAAGGGAATGATTGATCGGACACGTTTTTATCGTGGTCAAGGGGTGTACCACTGTTGAATTGACTAAAATTACGTCATTATAATTTTAGCCACAAATTTTTTTTTCCACTCTTCCAACACAATATTTTTTTTACAACCCCTGTTTAATTAATCTTTTATTATTAATATTTTTTTTTTGATAAAATTACCTAGATAACCATATTTTTTCTTTCTCTATGTAACCTTATTTCTCTCTGGTTCCTTCAGTTTTTCACTAATTTTTATATTTTTTTGGGTAATAGATTGCAAACGATTTTGAGAGATGAGACAAACTATTTAAAATTCAAATAGATATTGTTCTACTGTATTAAGAATAAAGGGGAACAAACACCCACCATCTATATGCAATCTTTACATACCATAAAGAATAAATGATTTTTTTCATCGAAATTTTCAAAAAGAAAAGGAAAATAAAACCTCTTAATTTCTATCTAAAGGTAATGTAATGATACAAATTAACAAATATCTCCATTTTAATTTTTATGTTAAGAGGGTTCTGTTTAAGGCAACTAAGGTAGAGAGAGAATTTTGTTATTAAATTAATTTAATAACAAATACATTTTTTTCAGATGAATTTAAAAGGAAAGTAGTGAATTTAAATAACCCCACTATTTTTTTATGCACTTATATTTACCGCCAAGAATATATTCCTATTTACAATTACATTGATTCTCTTATAGTAAAGATAATTTATGTTCTCACGAATAACATACCATAAGTTTAAGAAACAATAAATGCTTTACTTAATAAGCCTATTTTCTTTAACACTTATATGTATATTACAATAAATAATTTACTAATAATTACATAAAATATTTATAAGGATTACTTGACATCAAATTTATTATGACAAAATTTAGATTTCTACTATCATAGAGAACTAGTGAAAAATATACCTACCACCACCTACCTTTTTCTAGGAGGAGGGTCCCTTCTTTAGATACGAATCAGTGAGAATAATAGCAAAATTTTAGTTATACGTTTCGTTAAGTTACTTAATTTAAGTGGTGTTGATAAAAACAATTAATAATACACGTTTTTATTATTATAAACATATTTTTGTCTTTGTACACTAATAAGAGTCTTAGAAAAACAAAAATTGATGTCATCACTCATCACAATTCCTAAATAGTCCTCCCCCAAATAATACAATTTTTTTTTTAACTAAAAGCAACTGTGTTTGTACAATTTCTTAAATTTGTTAGGTATATTTTCAATTTCTTAACATTTTTTTAGAGGAATAAACATGCTCAATCTATTTGAAGGAAACATTGGTCGATAACAATTGTTGTCGTTTTAAAGGAATTATTAAATGTCAGAAACGACTTGTTGCTTATTTTGGGTGGACATGCTTATTTTGGTTCAACAAATTAGTGAGCTCTGTTACGATGCGCAAAACGGCGGCAGGTCTTGCTGCTCGACACGAGATAGACAGCTGGCCGTCAACTGCTTCACGATTGGCAATGGCAAATGCTGAAGTTGCTCTATTCTGGGTGCTATTGCCTAGTCCCATTTTCATGATTTTCATTTTATTTTTTGTTTTTATATTTTCGTGAATTAATTAGCACAAAGTAAGAATTTGGAAATTTAGATGGGGTATTTTTGTCAATCCAAGGAATGAGTCTTATTTTCAACCTCCTAAAAGGCTAAAATCAGAACTCTAATAATTATTCCCAAGGTTTATGAACCCATATGAATTCCCTCCAAATTCCGAGCTTTAAATTTACAAAGAAGCGCATCGTTAATTCCAATTTAAAATCTCATTTTGATTAATGATAAATAAACATACCATAAATAGAGAAAAATAGACCACTTTTAATATATTTAGAAAACAAAAATATTTTATTCTTCAGGTTTTTCAATTTATGTTTGAAAATAGGTCCACCAAACACGTTTTTTTTTTTTTTTTTTTCATTTTTTCTGTTTTTAATAAACAAATATATCCCAACGAAAGACAATATCAAACGCACCCTCAATTTGCCTATTAGAAAGAATGGTATACGTGAGATCTCAGATAAAATTATTAGCAGAAATTAACTATTTTCAGTTGGTTTATGATAATTGTGTATTTAAAATGATAATGGAATTAGTGGTTCTCAATTGTTTCAAGCGGATTACCAGATTATCAACGTAGTAAAACTTGTACACGTTGCATGTAACACTCGTTGCAACGTAGTCGCGCCCTAACATGTAATTACCAGTCGCAAATTTCTTCTGTTGAACCAACAGACCGCAAAGGCCCTAATAAGTTCACGCAACTCTTCATGTCAAATAAGATAACACCCGGCTGGAGAATCGCAGCTCAATGTGCCTCACTTACAGCTCATCAGTTAAAAACACCCCAAAAATTAAAAAAAAAAAAATTACCAAACTTATTTACATTGATAGGAATTTCCTGATTAGGAAAGTGTCTCAGACGAAGTTCCGTTCGCATTCTCAAGTCTCACGGGTCCAAATAAATGATCTCTGCTCGCGCAGAGGCTCGCCGAAATCTCAACAATTCTTTTATTAGGTCCCATCCTCCTTCTAGGGAAGCAGGTTTAATTGTCATCGTCTCAAGCACAGGTGAATTTGACAGCACAAAGTTAATGAACTCCAATTCAGATCTAATGCCAGAGATGCCCACTAGTTTCACCATCCGCAGCTGGGAAAACATAGAGCTCCAGTGGTCAACTTCCCAAAAGTTGGTGAGAACACCAATACCAGTCTCCTCTGGGCGAGCCTACATCCGATGCGACATGTACTATTAACAGCTGTGATAAAAGGCATCTAATTAAAAATCCAAACAAATTCGAAAGTGTATGGTGAAATGAAAAACAAACCAGCATCTCTAGTTCTTGTAGATTAGGAGAACTTCTCAGCAGGCACAAAGCAGCAAGGTTCTCTTCCAAGTCATTGAAATTTATGCGTATAGAAAGATAATTCAGATCAACACATGGCCGAGGCAGCCTGCTTGGTACGTTGCCAATAGCCAAATACTGGAGCAAACAGAAGACATTGAACCCAAGGAATAAATTAATACCTCAGATAAGATGCACTAAAGGTGGCATAGGGATAGCAAAAAGGAATCCATATTTAACTTTAATTGCAAAAGTTGATGGCATAACATTAAAAAACCATTACCTTTAGAAAATAACTCTGAATCTCAAGCCTTCGAATGTGCGGAAGATGAACAAAGAACCTAAGCAATTTACAAGAATTTCCAGGACCCTTGGCTTGATCATTTTTGACATTTACGTACAAGCCAATGGAAACCAAAGCTAAATGGAAGGTGTTCTCGAAGTTAACATCATCAAAAACTCCTCCAATATCAAAAAATTGGAGATTAGGTGCATCAATATTAAGATGGGTGAAGCCATCAAAATTCATCAACGTCAACCTCTCAAGCATGGGGCAGCTTGAAATTAAATTTTCAAACACATCCTGGGACAGGGTAATGTGTTGTAGATCAAGACTTTTCAAATTCCTGAAGCCTTTGAATGTTGATGGAGGCTTCAACAAACAATTAAATAACTCCAGATGAATCAAATTTTGGCACACGAATAAACTAGAAGGAACCTTATAGCGCTGTCCCTTCCAGATCTCAAGTATGAATTCTTTGATACAGCTTCTTGACATATGAAGAATCCATCTATCAATATCACTGACACCTAGAAGATCTCGGTGAGAGAGTTTAAACTTGAGTATTGGCCCATCATGAAGTAAGAGAACATGATCAACAATGTTGACAAGCTTATTCTTGATGAAGTTCTGATCTTGGGAAGAAGTAGAGACACAATGATTATCAAACACAAGATGTGGAACTGTTGCCCATTTGTACCTCCATTTTGTTGACAAAACACTTGTCCTCACTGCATCCCTAATTGGTAACTGCGACAATATTTGGTCTATAACATGCGCTGGTAAGCTGCTGAGCCTATCTAGCTCTGTTTCTATTTTGCAAGGAAACTTGGGTGGTTCCCTCTGCTTCTAAAATATTCAAAAGGCAGAAAATACAAATCAGATACAGAGATTCCAGGAGTACAGGGCAGTTATTGTCTGTACATTAAAAAGAGAAAGTGAAAGTTAATTTGTTTATAATGATCATGTTAACCCAGGTCATTTAGCAAGCGTCCACAAAAAGCGAAAGCAGAAATTATCATCCAATCATTGTATTTAGCAAGTGTAGATTAGGGATAGAGAAAGGAGCAACAACAGCTCATGATTCAATTTCTCTGATGAATTTATGAAAGTCTAATCAATGAAACCCCTTTGGACTTTTAGTTAGATTAAAAATATCAGAACAAAAAGTAACACATGATAAAAAGCACATGGCATTTCTGTGGTACAAAGACGTCACAGGCAGGCTAAATGAATATTAATCAAATTGCACATTTTTGAAGCACCATTCCTGTTAGATCAGGCCTCTAATTCATTTATCAAACAGCCACACGAAGTCACAAATAGAACAAGGATCGTCACAAGTTGTCATTATTTTTGTTGGCAGTGGCAGGTATAAGTACTAATTATCATCAGTTGGATCACTAAGGAAACAGACTTCTGGGGAGAAACTAATTATCCAAACCCGATACTAGTTCAATATAGTCTTGAAACACAGGTGTTTTCATCTGATGTAGTAGCTTCAATCATGTTTCTAAAACAAACAACAAAGGCTAAGATAACAATTTATGAAGCACAGATCCTGAAAGGACAAGAATGACAAGTTCACTTCTGAGTGATTTTCTGCAGAAGATTGGAGTTCTGGAAGAGCAGTTTGTCAGAAAGCAAATCAAAGAACTGATGACTGCATAAACCATGTGCAGGACACAAGCAATGAGACAATTAAAAAGTTATTAAGGGAGGTACATAACCTGGAACCATCCTTCTTCTGATCTCAAAACTGAAGAACCATCAGTTCTTTCAACAAAACCGGGCACAACTATGGTGTCTATATCTAATTCAGAGATCACTTAATGTTCATAGTGAAAGTGCAAAAACTAGAGTGTTTGTTAAGCACCCATTTTCACTTGACAACTAATATCTATCACCCACCCACACACTTTATACTTGACAATTGGCGATTCCAGTGTACATAGCTATGGATTAAAAGGCAAAAGACCCCAGTTCCAAAGATATCCTGAGCAAGTAGAAGTTCAACTTGGCTTTTTCTTGAGAATTGTTAGTATTCCAGTATCAAAACTTTTATCTGATAGCCTTATCTAAGAAAAAATCAACATAAATCCAAAATGGATAACACCACGAGCTTGCAATGTAATCAAGCTTACCATGTTGCAGGGTCACGCAACGCACTTTGTTTATCTGGCGAGGTGATAAAACAATCACGGCTCACAAGCTTGTTTCACTGCATTAAGCAGGCGAATATCTGATAAACACAAAACAAACGAAGACAGTTGTGATGATGGCAACCTCAATGAGAGATTTCAACATTAAAAGCAAGCTTGCCCTAGACAACTCTGACGCTAACATAAATTGATCAAAACCACTTCACTGAGAGGGTGAGGGATGATTTTCCTAAATAAATACTTCCTTAAAGCCGAGAGAAAAGCATTTCGCGACAAAGCAAATTATATCATACCAAAATTAAAAACCGACTGTTATATGCTCAAATTTACTAAAATATCAACAAATTAATTGCGCATAATAATAAAAAATTATAAAAGATCCGTTCGACGTCGTTTCGAGTTTAAAGGAACTGAACAAATCAAACCCCTTTTTCGGCCTCCAAATGGATTGGATTTGGAATTGGAATCCAAAACAAATATCACTCACCTTTCTTTTTTGTCAAAAAGCTAAAATATGATTTTGAATGCCTACAGAAACTCGGCAAGCCAGGAGCCGGATCGAGACAGTAGGCCTCCGTCGGCTCCACCACACATACCCGCGCACGTGAATAATCGAAATATACACACACTGCATAATTTTTTTTTAAAAAAAGGAATAAACATATATTTTGTTATTTACGGAATTCTACCATAACCTGTAAATCAGTTTGTGCTGATTTTTTTTTTTTTTTTTTTTGGGCACTGATGTTACAATCAAATTATAATACTGGTATTTACATTAAGAATATTATTAAATCGGAGATGACATGGGCTGGGTAATTACGTTGATAAAGTTTGTAAAAATTCAACACAAATGAGTTGACATAAAATCAACTCAATTTAATTAAATAAATATATTTAACTCAACTCAACACATTTTAACCCTTAAATTATTGAGTTAGGTTAATCAAGTTGAAGGTCAAATCAAAATTAAAAGTCAAATAAAAAATAAATAAAACTTGAAATAAAACTTATTAAAACTAAATATAAATATATTATAATATAAAAATTCAATTCACTGTTTATTGTTCGATAAATAAAGGTAAAAAATTAATTATATTAAAATTAAAAAAATTTCGACAATAATCCACTCAACTCATAAAAATCAGATTGAGTTGGGTTCGGTCTATTAGGTTGATTAAGTTTGCCCATCTTTATTACTAAAACTAATTTACGTGGAGCCCCCACGTGGTTATTATTCATTCATTTTGACCGGGATATAACATACGGCAAATGTATGTTAGTAAAATCTAATTTACATTAGCTCTTATAAAACTGCTTACATTTTTTCTCTCTTACTAATATTATGAAATTGCTTAGATTTGTAGGCGTTCACTAATATTCGAGCCTACTTGCACTCAATCATTTAATTTAATCAAGGAATGAATTTAGGCTCATAATGCTTTGTGGGTATTCGAATTGCCTCCTTGGCCCCGCTTGGCTTTTTTTTTTAATTCTTTTTTCCTGATGTTACGTTTTAGAAATTGAGAATTCATGAATTTTAGAAGCATTGAGAAAAGTTTTAATAATAATAATAATAACAACAATAAGTCAATCTCTAAAAGTTTGGGCAGACCTAGGATTAAATGTTGCGGGCCAAACTTTCATAAAAAAAGAAAAATTTTTAATGGTTACAGTTGAAAAAATACATTTAATTATTGAGTTAAACTATTAAAACATTACAATTACAAAATCAAAAAAAAAAAAAAACTCCATTTTAAACGCCAAGTTTATAAATCTATCATACTTATAATAATATCTAACTATTTTTTTTTTTTAAACTAGCAAAAGCCATGGCGCCCGTTAGTTTTAGGACAGCTCCGCCCCGTCCAGTGTGCCCAAGAGACTCAAAGAATCAAATCCTATGTTGAAAGAAAGATTGTTTATTATTAAAAGTGTTTTGTTTCCATTAAAAGTAACCGTATTTATTAAACTAAAATATTGTGATTTTAAGAATTTCGTATATTTGTAATTTTTTTTTTTGTTAAGTAGTGGATACCTTTCACACCTTATTTTAAAAATAAGTGTCCCAATCTCTTGATATATTTGGAGTAATTTTTTTTTTTTTTTGGAAGTATACATGGATTTCAACTAAGAATTTACACTGTAAATTAAAATTGCGTAGAATATTGAATATGAATCATTCAAATTTGTATATATTCAACACGACAAGGGAGTTCGCATGATTGTTCTAGTAATTTTCCTCTTGTGTAAGTGAAAAAAGATGGAAATTAATGCGCCGTATGTTGCTAATTTCACATGAAATTCTTCCACCCAACATTATCCATTACGAACAAACCAAAAGTGCCGGCAATTTGGCCTTCCAAATAAGGAATCCTTGTTTAAAATTTGACTTCACCTTGGATGTTCCGGGGCAAGCAATAACACGTGCCAGAAAAATATATATATATATATACACACACATACATACCTACATATACAACTCGTTATCTAGTGAGGATTCCTGCATTACATTATTATACCATATGGTGTAATAATATTTCCATATTCTGACTCATTGAAAAATTTATATGTGTATCTGTGCGTGTGGGATCTCAAATACTAACATGAATGGCCATTGTAATTGACTTTAGCACGCATTAGATTTAAGATATGGTACGTCGACGGATCATCATATGATATACAGTACAAGTTCTTATTTTCTACATGGATCTTTTTTTTTCCTCTCTTTTTCGGGTTTACATATCAACGTAACGTAAAGTTGCTTGTTGAAATTATACAGCGCGTCGTATGGTCCTTATCAACTTTGATTTAACTTCCTTACATAGTCAATATCTTGCCAAACCTAACTCGTTGAGAAATTTATACGTGATCGCAATTTTCATGCATAAAACCAAACGTTTTATATTTTTGGACTTTTATTTCCATATCTGCACCGCCTATATATATGTAAAGTCCAAGTCAGAATGCTACTGCGATTGGCTATTGCTTGCTAGCTGTACGTCTCTGCGATCGTTAATTAATTTCCTATCTCCTCAATCCCTCTCAAAATTAATTTCTCTGTAATAATACAAACGCATTGCAACTGCAGCGTACGGTCCTTACAAATTATCAAGAAGGTGAAGGTGCTCATTTTGGTGGATCACAAACAATACTACGTAATGGGAAATTCCAACTGTGTTCAGGCTCTTAAAGGGTATTTAGATTGTTTCTTCTTAATTGGTTAATTGGAAGACTAGATGTTTGTTCTCTGCTTCCATACGAAGTATATATTGCTTTAATGTTACGAAATTGCAGGAGAGGATTCAAATTCAATGGAAAAATGGATTCCGTTTGCAGCAACGTAATCGCCCACGAAGGAATACAGACTGTAGCGCTCGAGAATCATTGCAACTTTTCAAGAAATTCAGACCTCTGCATTTGCACAGTGACTTGGAACATGAATGGACAGGTATGTCCAGTTAACGTAGTATGCACGCCAGAGATTAGTTTTATCATAAATAAGGGCTTTCATCGAAATTTACCTCATTTCTACCTAATATTTACTTTCAGCCCCTTGATTATTACTTATTTCTATTATTTTCTGCGATAATTTTGTTGCTTCGCTATTATGACCCCTTGTTGAACCAAAACTCTCGTTCGGTGATGATGCATGGCTTGCAATGATGCCCTTTTACGTGAAGGTTTCTTATGAAGATTTGGTGGAGTTGATTGGAAGCAACCGAAAGTTTGATCTGCTGATAGTTGGGTTGCAAGAGGTGCCTCGAAACAACATTGCAAGATTGTTGAAGAGAGCTGTAGTTGAAACTCACGAGTAAAATTCCACCCGGTCTTCTCCTCTTTACTTAATTTATTTGTTAAGCGTACATATTTATTCCTCATAATTCATCTTGTCAGCTTATTAATTGTCTTTTTTATATTGGAGCATGCAAGAGCAAGTATTACTGCTCCCGCTCACCGCAAAGCTGAAAAGGGGAAAAAAATGGTGGTACTGCTCGTGTAGTGCAGAGAATTGCATGCATATTTTTCCATTAATCTGAACATGCATTAAGCTACTAGCTAGATATATATAAAGTTGGATACTAATTTAATTAGTTTGAACAATTGTATCTCCATAATTTGCTTTTTAGTTTGTTGCTTCCCCTATTAGTACTCGTTGATGCTGGTTACTAATTATTTATTTTCAACATGAAGCCTCTTGGCAAAAGCCATCATGCAATCGCTGCAGTTATATGTTTTTGGGCCTAAGAACTCAGAGCCGTTCGTCAAAGGTATTCCATCCCCTTTTCTTCTTTGTACGCGCATGGCCAGTTACGTATTCAATGCTTAAAAAATGATACTGCGCATAAAGGTAATAGTAGGGCGATAGAAACGGCACATTTTCATTTCATCATTCATATTTCATGAGAAAAAAATAAAATTGTGACGACAACAGGAGCCAGGGTCCATTTATGTTAACTTGCTATTGCTTTTATAGGCTAATATTTTTAACATATGCATACGTACATATATGTGTGCGTGTGTGTATGGGGGTGAAAAGCATAACTAGAACAAATATATCATGAACTAATGATCGAATAATTAACTTAAGTTTTAGGGACTAAAGAATGCATTTAGCCGTGAAATTAATTAAATTCACTTGTTGATAAATTTTACAAGATTGATTCTCATTTTGTAATTTTTGTTTGAAGAATTAAAAGCAGACAAGTACTCTGTTGGAGGGTTTGGAGGATTAATTAGGAGAAAGAAAGGAGCGGTGGCAATCCGTATTAATTACAAAGGAATTACAATGGTGTTTATCTCTTGCCATCTCTCGGGTAAGCCAAATTTCTTCATTTAATTTCCTTGTCAAGTTTCGGAGAAAATCTTAATTTGCCTCTCTACACATTAAATTATCGATTATATATGTTGCCTGCATATATGGCAGCACATGCTGGTAATGTAGAAGAGAGAAATTCCGAGTGCAGGCACATATCGCACTCACTTTTCTCCAAGAATCAGAACCCTCCTGCCAAGCCTGCCCACATAACTGTTTGGTTGGGAGATCTCAACTACCGGATACAAGGGCTCAACACACACCCTGTCAGAAATATAATACATAAAGATCTTCAAAAGGTAATAATTACCTAGCTAATTACTTATTAATTAATCAAATAAACAAAACAACAATAATAATAATAATCTCTTTAGTCGTTATATGATTGGTCACCATCAATTATAATTCGCATTGCCAATACCGCAGCTGCTTACCGGCAAAGACCAGCTGCTGCAAGAGGCAGAACGGGGGCAAATCTTCAATGGATATTGCGAGGGCTCACTCACTTTCAAACCAACGTACAAGTACGATATTGGAAGCAGCGACTACGATACTAGTTACAAGGTCTCTCTCTCTATATATATAACCTCTAGTTTCATCTCTGTTTATATATATATAACCTCTAGTTTCATCTCTCTCTATATATATATAATCTCTAGTTCTCTTTTAACTTAGTAGAGAAATTGTAACTTATATAAAAATACTTTATATAAATACATAAAGTAGTAGTTCTCTTTTAATATATATATATATATATATATATATATATATATATATATATATATATATATATATATATTAGTTTTTTAGTTTAGAATTTTAAATTTTAAAAAATTCAGAAAAAACGTGGGATCTAACATTATTATGAAATTACAGTTTTAAATTTTTTTAAAATTTCCGCATTTTAAAATCTTGAAATAAGAAATTTCTATATGTATACAGTGGATGAATCATTCATTTAATTATTTCTTTCTTGATTAATAACTAGGTACGAGTTCCATCGTGGACGGACAGGATCTTGTTCAAAATAGACGAGCCCGAGAAAATAAATGCGGCTTTACATAGTTATGAATCCATTGATGATATTTACAGTTCAGATCATAAGCCAGTGAAAGCTCACCTCTGCTTAACAATTAACAAACACTCATCAATCACCTCAAGATAATCTTTCATTAGTAGTCAACAATCGTTCGTTAAAAGGAACAGCATTAACCGTACCCTGCATCAAAATTTCAAGCGCGCTGCGGTAGATGCTAGCTGATGGCTTTATGCAGTTTTTCCATAGCGTAAATCATCAATTGGTTTACTGATACATCTCTTTCAACAGCTCGTACATCGATTCCAATGCATCTGATTGGTGCATTTTGTAATTCGTCCTCTCTCTTTTTTCTTTAGTTGAGAAAATAGTCATTTGATTGAAAAAATGATATCTCTTCACCCAACGACATTGACACACCTCGCACACAAGGTATATAATTTGAGTTCGCACTTGTTTTCTAGCAATGTGTCGAGAAAGTGCTTCAATGTAGTTCCACCTAAGCAGTCGTTGTTTTGACAATTGACTGATTCAACATCCAAGCCATTTGTATGTTTGTAATTGTACATAAGGCTTAATCTATCTTACAGCTGCTTTAAGTTACAGCGGCTGGGATTTCCTATTACATAAATAAATAAATAAAATATATATATATGCATTAGCATTTTTAAACCAACACGTGACCGAATAGTGATGTCTGACGGGCTCGGCCTAGCCCACTGCGTAAATTGATTGGCTTGTGCAGTTGAGCTACATTAATTTGTCGTGCCATTTTACACAACTTCCAAAAGTTGAATTGATCTACTAATTATCTAATCTGAGTTTACAAATTTATTATATTAATTCACAATTGCACGTTTCCAACATGATTTTACATTAAAAAGAAAAAATCTATTGACCGAATATAAATAATAATAAAACAAAACATAACGACAAGATCTGGAACATAGCCATGTCTATTACAAGAAAGAAAAATGCCATTTCAGGATCCTTGCCTTTTCCTTTTCCTTTTGCTAGCCTAGCTGGTGGAATTGTAATCTTTACGAAAGCAGATAGAGCTTTTAAACTAGTTCATGTAGATTTCACTTTTCTTTTTGTAGACTTTGACATAATCAACGCTTAACATTTCGAGTTCCAACTTGTATTTATTAAATGACCGCGCGCAAGGCGCAACATTGAAACTTTTTGAATCTATATTTTGTGTACTTTCACAGTTTTACTTTAAGCGGTTAGGCCTCGCCACGTCAAGTCGCTTCAACTGAACAAGTAAAGCCAGCTAGCATTCCAGTTACCCCCAAAAAAAAAAAAACAGAGGGAAAAGAGAGAACATAACTTTCGTCTTTCTTTACTCTTTCTTCAAAGATCCATTTTTGGGGTCTTCTTGTTCAAGAATTAAGAGGACCCCACGCGCCTTTGAAATTACAGCAAAATTAGTCAAAAAAACCCATTGGGGATTTGATGATTCTGCTTCAATCCCTTTTGGGTTATGATTTATAATATAAATCCATAATATCTATTGGTTTTTTTATACGTCTTTGAACTTGCTTACAATTCAAGTACTCCTCCATAGACTTGGCGTATTTGTTTTGCATTTTATTGTGCAAATTTTCGATTTTTAAATATAGATTCTCTGTTCTGGTTGAAAGGGTGTCTCTCGTTTCTTCGTTTCCTAAGTTAATTATCAGGCAAAAGAGAGACAAAGATATAAACGGTGATTGTGAAAAATAAGAAAAATTTAAGCTTTGATCTTTATCTGATCCGGGTGTGTTCTGCTTTCTGCTTCCTGCTTCTACCATTTGTTGCTGCCCAAGGGTTCTTGATTTGTCACAGGGTGAGTCATTTTTCCATCAATTTGATTCTTAGTACTTTTCTCTTTAGAAGCTGTAACAAAACACATGTCATGAAATTTGTTGGGGGCATAGTGACCTGGAAGTGGAAGAATCTCCTTTGTCTCTCAGTCTCTTGTGTAATCTCGAACTGAGGAGTGCTTTTGATGTTTTTCTAACTCCGTTTCCAGCTGAAACATCACAATGCCTGGTCGGTGATATATTCTGCTGCTTGTTGTAGTTATATATTCTTATGCTTACCCAAAGCGTAATGCAGTGGATAGCGTTACTTGAATGCCGCAATTAAGACTGCACGTGATGAATGTGAGATTTGGTTTGCTGACTTATTGGGAAATTATACTCCAGATATGATAATTCTAAACTAAAATTTGACATTCATTTCATACATATGGTTTTTGCTTTATTGGCTTGCTGCTGTTCTTTTTTCTTTTTTGGTCTTCATTCCTTAATTATTTAGTTGTTACGTTATTTAATTTTTGATTCCTCCATGTGAGTGTTGAAATGGAAAATACTTGGAAGCCTCTCTTGCCTTTTTGTCTCATTAATTATGCTATTCTTCAGTCTTTAAAAGTTGGAAAATGGGTGATAGTTCTTTCATATTTGTAGGGCATTGTGTTCTTATTTATTGACTGCTTTATATGTAGGCAAAATCTTCATTGACTATGAGCAAATAACATTATGCATTATGGGTTGGCTAAGCAAAATATTTAAAGGCTCTAGCCACAGCATTACAGAAGGCCATTCTCATAGAAATTATGGAGAGGATCCACATTGCTATGCTCCTTCAACTTCAGGGGTAATTAAACATGTTCCTTCTTTTTCATATCTCTCTTGTTCTTGTATTTCATTAATCTTATGTGATTGGGTTAGATTGCCTTCTCCCGTTGTGCGTGCGGACGCAACTTTCATCTAGTCATAGATTGTAATTGTGTTGGCTAAAGAAGATCACTGATCATCCTTTATGCTCTTCATTGATATATGTTTTTGGAAACCTTGAATGAAGGATTTGCAGTCAGAGCAAGAGAATGAAGATATTGATCGTGCCATTGCACTCTCTCTCTTAGAAGAGAATCAAAAAGGGGAAAATGTTATTGGTAAGTGATAAGAATATTTTATTGCTGCAGAATATGGTAAAACTTCATCTGTGACACATGGCACTGTTTTGTAAATAATGAGGGATACTAAAAGAAATCAGTTACTTCATGCAAATGCTCTTTCCTAATTTGTTTAAAGTTTCCCTTTGCTGCAGCTGTCTCTTTTGCTTTCCCTGCACATGGATTTTATTCGTAGATTTAGCTTTGTCTGCTACTTTTTTCTTTCATCACTGCTTTTGTAAATGACATAAATGGAAAAGAAATCCATCCACATCCTTGAGTTTGGCAAGATCCAAACCCCAAATCTCTTGTACTACCAGTTGAACCAACTAGTACCCACAAATTTTTGTCTACTATCTATTTATTACATTTCAGATAGAAATACAATTTGATTTATTAGGTTTCTTAATATTCTGGATAGATAAGGAATCTCAAGTGGAAGAAGATGAACAACTTGCTAGAGCTATACAAGAAAGCTTGAACTTTGAATCTCCGCCTAGACAAGGAAATGCACATACATATCAACCTTTTCCAGTCATCCAGTTTCCAGAGGGATACAGGTATATAAGAGTTGCACGTGTCAATTAATGTGATGCTCTGGCATCAACCTACCTAACTCTTAAGAGCTGCATTTTGTCATATTGTAAATTTGCTTGTAGCTCCATTTCTCTTTTTCAGTTTGACTGATGTCTCCTTCAGGCACTATACTTGAGCAATATCATCATTTTTGTTTAGGATCTGTGCTGGTTGCAACAATGAGATCGGTCATGGACGATTTCTGAATTGTCTTGATGTATTTTGGCATCCCGAATGCTTCCGTTGCCATGCCTGTCATCAGCCAATTACTGATATTGAGGTGAAAATTTGACTTTTTAATGGCTTCTTACATATTCCATTTTCCTTTTATTTTTTTAAGTTTCTGCTGTCTTGGCTGGCACTTGTTTTCCCATTTGCGGTGTTTTCTGTTAGGTCTGTAGTTGTGGGTGATGTTTACTGTCTAACATTACTTGCATTCTTTCTCATGTAGTTCTCTACGTCTGAGAATCGTCCTTATCATAAATCTTGCTACAGGGAGCACTATCATCCCAAATGTGATGTTTGCAAGCATTTTGTAAGTTTGTCTCAGTTTTGAGATTAAATTCTGTTTAGTGGTTCTCTGGTCATCATAAACTTTGAAAACACCATCTATGTGCCTTATATTCAACTTTGCTGGATTTACCATGTTCTTTGAGATGTTAATTCTGAAGTTAGATGCACTTGTATTTGTATTTTAGTTATCTCTCATCATTGTTAGTATTGTCCTTTTGGAATATACTTTCTTGACAGATTCCATCAAATCATGGAGGTCTTATTGAGTATAGGGCTCATCCCTTTTGGGTCCAGAAATACTGCCCTTCTCATGAACATGATGGTACTCCACGGTGCTGCAGTTGTGAGCGAATGGAGGTCAGTCTAAGTGAAATAATTGTATTTTCATTCAACAAAGGTTCTTTAATTATTGCTAGGACAACATGTGAACCGTGTGTTTTCTGACGGAAAATTGTTGGAATGAAAAATCTATACGTAATATGCAGCCACAGGACACATCATATGTTGCGCTGGATGATGGACGGAAGCTTTGCCTAGAGTGTCTGGATTCTGCAATCATGGATACCAATGAATGCCAGCCCCTTTATCTTGATATACAAGAATTTTATGAAAGTATATATATGAAACTGGAGCAGCAAGTTCCACTACTGTTGGTTGAAAGACAAGCACTAAATGAAGCGAGAGAGGGAGAAAAAAATGTAAGGAGAAATAGTTCAAAAACCATCTTGTGTAAGCTATTTCTTTTGGTTTAATTTTCCTTGACAATGATAACCATTTTGTACATTGATGATACAATATGTGCTCAATCACAACTCATACCTGTTTAAGCGCTTTAAAAGTGGCCATGCTTGTTGACTTATAAACCCTGTCAAGGATATTGTGAATTACTCTTCTTTTACTTGGCTATTACAAAGTCAATAATTCCTATGCTAGTTTATTGCTTTACATTTATTCGACATGCCTTATATTGCCAACAGAAGTGATTTATGGTGATTTGGTAAAGTCTGAGAAACAAATATATGCTGACATCTCCCTGCATGTAAACTCTGGGAAATTATCAGATGAGACAATTTGTCCTGGAGAAATGACTTGTCTTTTCTCATATATAATTTTAGATATCTAATTTATTAACCTCTTCTAGAGTTTTACAATTGATTTCTATTATATTGTTGTCTTGGTCAGGGCTATTATCACATGCCAGAGACCAGAGGACTTTGCCTTTCTGAGGAGCAGACTGTCACAACTGTAAGAGTTTTCTTAAAAAAAATTCTTACTTTCTATTACAGACTGTTGGAGCTTTCTTTGTAGTTTGTATATGGACCAGAGATTTATACTGCACTGAACTTGATAATCTTCAGATTCTAAGGCGGCCAAGGTTTGGGTCTGGAAACCAAGCCATGAATATAATAACAGAGCCCTACAAACTGACGCGACGTTGTGATGTGACTGCAATTCTCATACTGTATGGCCTTCCTAGGTTTGTAATTTACCTCACTTTGTTTAATGTTTGTGCAAGAAGATAGGTAACCTGCAATGATCAAGGAGAAACAAACAGTTAAGAACTATTAAAAATGAATATTTAATCTTTTATGAGCAGATAATTTAATGCTACTCAACTATCAAAAGCTATTTTAGAAAAAGGAAAAAAGTGATTTAGAAAATAAAGCAACAAATAAATCATACTTACATTGAGCATACGAAGTATGCACACATATGAATTTAGCATATGTAAAATTACTTTTATCTCCTGAGATGGGGTGGAAAAATGAGTTTTCCTTAGAAGTATATGGGCAGATGCATAAAAGGGAATACGGAAACCTTGGAGGGTTGTGATGGCAAAGAATACTTTGCCTGGGGGAGATAATAGGGGATTCATAGACATGAAATTAAGTGAGCCTAGAAAAATGAGAAGGAGCTTCTATTGGTCGACTTTTTATTTTTTAGGCATCATCGTGCATCTAAAAGAGAGGAGTCTTAAGACCCTACTTTTATCTGTAATTCTAGTAGAAACTGGCTCACACATACATGTCAATATAACTGTTGCTATGAGATAAAAACTAACTTGAGACAGCTGTCATATGCTTCCTTCATTTGTTTGTATTTCCAAGCATATATTTTGGAAGAAATTGTTTTTACCTTGCTGTATTGGACTTGCAATTTGTTGATATGGTGTATTGGTATTGCAATTGTACCTATTGCTATTGGTTGAATGTTTAATATTCAATTTCCCCACACAGATTACTTACTGGCTCAATCCTAGCTCATGAGATGATGCATGGATGGATGCGACTTCAAGGTGCCTGCTCTCTCTTCCCATGAAATTTAATATGTGTTTCCATTTACAATATTTACATCAGTATTTTAAATAATGATCTCTTCTAATTAATATTTTAGAGGTTTTATGCTCCGTATGATTCCTTCAATCAAATGTTAAATAAACATAAAAACCTTAGATGTTCCTGAGTGCTGACATATGCCATTTCCTTGTAAGGTTTCCGAACTCTTAGTCCAGATGTCGAAGAAGGTATTTGTCAGGTTATAGCGCACTGGTGGTTAATTTCTCAGCTCAAGTCCAGCCAAAAGGTCGCATCAAGCTCCTCTTCCTATGCCGCTGGAGCATCAGAGAAGGGGACAAGACCTAAATTCGAGAAAAAACTGGGGGAGTTTTTTAAACACCAGATTGAAACGGATGCTTCACCAGTGTATGGAGATGGATTCAGAGCTGGTCAGCATGCTGTACAAAAGTATGGCCTTCGAAGGACCCTTGATCATATCCGCATGACTGGTAGATTTCCATACTGAAGTATTGAACCCCAAATTCTTCCAATGCACTGAGTTAAAAGCTTGGCCTTTCCTATTAGAGCCTGAGGCTAAAGCAAGTAGGACTCAACTCTCTGTAGAGTAGCTTCTAAGAATTGACCAAGAATTGATAATTTTTGTTTCCTTTGGTGGTGTTGCCATAGGATACTAATGTTAATGTTAATGGATTACGAGTTCAGTCACTAATTACTTTTTACTAGTTATTTTTTCCCCTTCATGATGAAAAATTAAGGTAGCTGTGAGAATATAATGAAAGAAACTGACTCTTTTTTCGTTTGTTTTTATTTTTATTTTTTAATGCAAGCAAAGGAATTGAAGGTAGCCAGTAGGGTGCAGGTTTAGCTCTATCGATCATTCAGTTCAAATGTTTAAAGTGCGTAATGTTACATTACTTAATAATTAAGGAAATCGAGTACTCCGTTGCCATCAAGATCAAAGACTGGAATCATGGCTGCACATTCTTCATTTGATCTCACGTTTACGAGACGATTTAACAATTAACATTCGCTGCAATCGTATGGGCGTGGTGCAACCAGAACCGTAACGTCAACTTGACCCATCTGAAAAGCCTTTCGAAGATAATCATACACCTTCATTCATTCAGATCTTCAAAGAAATTGCGTAAGGGGCAGCTATTATGTGAAGTCCATTGTGCTGTTCTCGACAATTTCCTTCTTCAATTCACACCCGTTAAATGGACTCTATGATAAAAGGAAATCAGGGTTTTTAAAAATACGGTAAGGGAAACGGCTTTCAGGCCTTGTGGCCCATGCAGCCCACTTGTCTAACCTGAACTCGTAAGGCCCATAATAAACAAAAATTAAATTACTGACTGCTACTGTACGTTGCGGTCGTAAGTGTATCCCAGACAACGAACTCTGAACTCTCTCTCCCACGCACTCAAATCAAAGTTGGAATCAGCTTCTCACTGGCTGTTCTTCTTCTCTTGAAAATGCAAACTCCTCTGATAGCTCTTGCAAACTTCTCTTGAAAATGACGTTGTTTCTTCATCAAAAGCATCGTAATTGTATCCCCTCCAAATCCAATGCCCAGGTACTCTCCGTTCTGCACTCTTCACCTTCTCGCTCATCTCCGCCCGCCCCAATTTCTCCACGTGTCTCGTTCCCTCCACTGGAAGCCTCGCCATGAATACAAGCTATCCCGTTCAGAATTGCTCGACCGCATCACCCGCCTCCTCGTCCTCGGCCGTTTCGACGCCGTCAACAACCTCTCTTTTGATTTCTCTGATGATCTCCTCGATTCTGTTCTCCACAAACTTAGACTAAACCCTGACGCTTCTTTAGGTTTCTTTCAATTAGCTTCAAAGCAACAAAAATTCAGACCAAATATCAAGTGCTATTGCAAGATTGTTCACATTTTGTCACGTGCTCGAATGTTTGATGAAACCGGAGCGTTTTTGCGCGAGTTAGTGGGTTTATCTAAGAACAATTACGCGGGGTTTGTAATTTGGGATGAGCTTGTTAGGACTTATAAGGAGTTCGCATTTTCTCCCACTGTTTTCGATATGCTTTTGAAAATTTATGCTCAGAAAGGCATGATAAAGAATGCATTACATGTGTTTGATAATATGGGAAAGTATGGCTGCATCCCGAGTTTGAGGTCTTGTAATTGTTTGTTGAGTAATTTGGTTAAAAACGGTGAAGCTTATGTTGCATTACTTGTTTATGAGCAGATGATGAGGGTTGGGATTGTGCCTGATGTTTTTACATGTTCGATTGTTGTTAATGCCTATTGTAAGGAGAAGACCGTGGCAAAAGCTTTGGACTTTGTGAAAGAAATGGAGAATTTAGGATTTGAACTGAATGTGGTGACCTATAATAGTCTGATTGATGGGTATGTTAGTTTGGGAGATCTTAAGGGTGCAAAAAGGGTGTTAGAGTGGATGCGCGAGAAGGGGATTTCGAGAACTGCAGTTACATACACATCATTAACTAAGGGTTATTGCAAACAACATAAGATGGAGGAAGCTGAGAACATGCTTCGAAGGATGGAGGAAGATGATGTGATTGTTGATGAATATGCTTATGGGGCGTTGATAGATGGCTATTGTAAAGTAGGTAAAGTGGATGAAGCTATCAGGGTTCTCAATGAAATGTTAAAGATGGGGTTGAAGATGAATTTGCTTATTTGTAACTCGTTGATCAATGGCTATTGTAAACTTGGTCAAGCTTGTGAAGCAAAGCGAGTGTTGAGGTGTATGGGAGATTGGAACTTAAGACCTGATTCATTTAGTTTTAATACTCTTGTGGATGGGCACTGCAGAGAATGTGATATGACTGAAGCCTTCAGGCTTTGTGCTGAAATGCTTCGTCAGGGGATTGAACCTTCTGTCGTTACTTATAATACTCTTCTTAAGGGTTTGTGTCGTGTTGGTGATTTTGATGAGGCTCTGCACCTTTGGCTTATGATGTTGAAGAGGGGTGTGCGTCCTAATGAGGTAGGATACTGTACTCTGCTTGATATTTTATTCAATAAAGGAGATCTTGATGGGGCTTTAAAACTGTGGAATAATATATTAGCCAAGGGATTTTGCAAAAATACAATTACTTTCAATACGATGATTAAAGGACTATGCAAGATGGGGAAAATGACTGAAGCGGAGAAGATTTTTGACAAGATGAAGGAGCTGGGACGTTTGCCCGACAAAATAACATATAGAACCTTGAGTGATGGTTATTGTAAAGTTGGAAACCTTGAAGAAGCTTTTAAGATTAAGAATTTGATGGAAAGGGGAGAAATTCTACCGTCCATGGAAAAGGAAGCAATTGTACCTTCCATTGATATGTATAATTATCTTATTAGTGTGGCTTTTAAGTCTGGAGAATTATCTAGTCTGGTTGATCTTCTTGCTGAAATGCAGATTATGGTGTTATACCCTAATATTGTGACTTATGGAGCACTTGTTAGTGGTTGGTGCAATGCAGGGATGTTAAATAAAGCTTTTACAGCATATTTTGATATGATTGAGAAGGGATTTTCCCCCAATGTAGTTATTTGCAGCAAACTTGTCAGCACCATGTATAGGCTTGGTAAGATTGATGAAGCAAATATGTTTTTGCAGAAGATGGTGGATTTTGATTTTGTTCCAGATCTCAAATACATGGCTTCCAGGGCTGTTAATGTGGATGCTCAGAAAATTGCTATGTCCCTTGATGAAAGTGCCAAAAGTCTATGTGTGCCTAACTATGTGGTGTACAATATTGTAATTGCTGGGATTTGCAAGTCGGGCAATGTTACTGATGCAAGAAGAGTTTTCTCAGCTTTGTTGCTTACGGGCTTTACTCCAGACAATTTTACATACTGTACACTGATCCATGGCTATGCAGCTGTTGGTGACATCAATGAAGCTTTCAAGTTACGAGATGAGATGCTGAAAATAAATCTGGTCCCGAATATTGCTACATACAATTCTCTAGTGAGTGGTTTGTGTAAATCAGGCGAGCTGGACCGAGCAAAGAGGCTTTTCTGCAAACTTCGTCTGAAAGGGTTGACTCCTACTGTTATTACCTACAATTTTTTGATTGATGGCTATTGTAAGGCTGGTAATATCCGACAAGCTTTAAGTTTCAAATGCAGAATGATGAAACAAGGGATTGCTCCTTCTGTTATTACATACTCTACCTTGATAAAAGCCCTTTGTGAGCAAGGAGATACAAAAGAATCTATGAAGCTTTTAGATCAAATAGTGAAGTCAAGTTTAGATCAAACTCTTGACAAATTCTCAAAGTTGGCTAAAGGTTATGTCGAATGTGGAAATTTAATGAAGATCTCCGAGCTTCATAGTATTTTCAGTTGTTTACCTTCCGGTTTATGTTTGACGAACAGATGGAGCTAAAAGAGCCCCCCACTTTTCATGATGCCTATGAGGATTCTGAAATAGCTTGCCAATAAGCGATCAGTAGAATGAGATGTTTGGAGGTAATTTCATTTCTGGTCATGATTTTGATATGGATCGTTGCTCTCAGTGTTTCAGACTCTATGCTAGGAGGACCATGATGTACATTTTCATTGATCCTCAAAAGACCATACAATGTGCATGGGTAAAACGGTTGTATTTGCTTCTACTATGCAATATTGCCAAGTGGAGATGGTTCTTGTGCTGTGGGATCTCATTGGTCTCATATATTATTTCTAGAATTTGGCTGCTGATTATCTCAGAAAGCAGTCAGTCTGGAGGTTCCCTTGACTTGCATTCTCAGATTGCAACTAAAAGGAGTATGGGGTACAAGCAAATTTTTGGCATGAACCCACTTGCGTTTTAGCTCTCCTGCAAAGGTACAAACTGGCTTTCCTTTTGACTGTATGCTTAAACTGTTTGGATTCATCAAACATACTGCTTTCATAAATGGCATTTTCCCTTTACTGTTGGTTTTATCTGCAGAATATTGAGGAGCAGGAATAATTTTCTTAAATGTGATAAAGTTGTGACTGGTGGGACTCAAGAATTTCGCCAATGGGAGCTTCTCAGATTGCTTTTTCAAGATTTTCCAAATTTGATGCTTGATCAGCAGCATTCATGCCCAGATTAGTAAGTTCTGTCTGTATTATGGTTTTACTCTTTACCTTCAATTTAGACTTTACCCAGTTCGGAAATTTAGATCATGTAAAAAAAAAAGGCACTAATTGCGGACATTCATATGAAATGTTGATTCTGATGCTTATTAGAGGAGCGATTTCTTTTCCTTCTAGCGTGTTGCCTGTATTGAACTTTTAATTGGGCAGTTACGAGTAGTCAAGATCATCCTAATAAGAGAAGAAATCCATGACCGTTACAAGTCAATCTTGGACATCCATTGTGGGTGCCTTGTTCTCTCTCTTGTCTTTTTTGCCACTCTCTTTGCCAAGGTAGAAGTCCATGGCTTGATAAACATTGGAGTTAAATTGCCTTATTTGATCCTTATAATTGGACAAGATTGATGTGTTTCTGACTGGTCCAAACTTTAACATGGTAGCATTCCATGTTATGGCTGTATATTATGCATCATTTTGAATTCAGACATACTCAACGCTCGTCTCTAAATAAGCTCACTCCTACAGGTGTTGGTATCTTACGGTTTGATTGTATTCCGTTAGTATGATGATAGGAACTAATAAAACTGAGATGTTCATTTGGTGAGTTAATTAAGCATATATTTGGAGGAGATTTGCTGTTGTCTCATTACTAATTTCTGCCTTTTATTGAAATGTTACAGTCATGTTCCAGGTTCTTTTTCTGCTGCAAAAGCTCTTGTATAACTCTCCATTACTAACAAAAAGATTATTCATTCATATATGGTGGCATTGGCATGTTGACTGAGTTTCCGACTGTTGGGGTTTCCTGAGGGTTGCTTCCTTCTGATCTCTCTGGAAGCAAGTTAGCAACAGAATATACTTTTGCTAATGACCGCATGCACGTACACTTTCACCTGATGTCATCTGATTCACTTGTAAATATAATTTTCAGCTGATCCTCAATGAGTTTTCAATCTTGGTGAATTGGGAAGAGGTATGTTCTGTTATGTTCAGCAAATAAATGGTCATTTATAAGCTGCAGATTGTGACTTTTAAGATATGCAGAAAGTAAAGGACCTGTATGCCATTTGTATCAGGATTCAGGATGCATCATCTGATTCTGATGGAAACAACGAGTTTAGGATATCAGTTGGTATACGTAACAGCACAAAGAAAGGCGTGCCGCATCTAACTGGTGTTTCACTTCAAATTTCTGGCACCACCACCCGAAATGAGAAAACAAATAAAACAAACATCGCACTTTCGAGCAAGAGAAAGAAGACTCCAAATGACTGGTTGATTTTACCGGGACTGCTGTGTTTGTGTGTGCTGCATGTCGTTGCATTCTGTGTAGTCAAGAAACTTCTGTAGGCGACGAATACGACAAGTATTTATTGCTTATCCTCAAAATGAACGTCGCTGAAACAACGTGCGAGTGCTGTTGGACTGGATATTCATCTAAGATTAACCCAACTCCCAGCAAACAACATAATTTTGGTGACCTTTAAGTTTATTCGTTCCATCGCAAATCAAAGACTAGAATGTAACCCATAAATGAGCTACGACCACAAATGGTCGCATAATCCAAAAAAAATCTCTTCAAGAACAGAAGTGGTCCTCTAGTGCACCCACAGAAAACACAATAATATTCAAAGAGTAACACGAGAAACTAGTGTCCAACCTACGCGGACGCAAAGGAAAAACAAAATATACCCATCGATATAAATATCGGTACCATTGCTCTCACACAGTCTCTCCTCTGAAAGAAAAAATCGTATCAAAATAATAATAATAACAACAACAATAATATGCCATTCTGATAATACTTCTCATATCTTATGCGTTGTCAATAATCAGTCTTTTTCTCTAATTTCCTTCAAGTTAACTTTACTTATATTTAAAGTTCAATATTAATCATGCTTAAGCCAATGGCATTTTCTATACTTGAAGAAAAATGGAAAAAGCCCATAGCGGTCGGAATTATATATTAATTAAAGCAGTGGCGAAAAAAAAAGAAAAAAAGTAGTGAGACCTCATGGTGATGGTGTAAAGCATGATTCATGTATTGCTTCTACTTTTTGCTAGGATTTGATTCCCAGCGAACGCGCTTTTCTTTTTAAGTATTTTCATACGAGTATTTAAAAATATTTAATTAGAACTCAGAAGTCTAACAAATTTAAAAAGTAGGAAAAAAAGGTAAGAGCAAGAAATTTTCTTTGGAGTTTGGACAAGCATAAGCTGTCGATGACTCTTGACTTCGAGATTAATGTTTTTATTAGGCTGTCCGAATCTAGTTTGTTAGCCTCTGTCATTCCGCTATCGTCACCGCCCCCGCTACATGCGGAGGACTACTTTTTACCTCCGGTAAATTTTTGCCCGATTACCGTCCACAGCGCAACACCGCCGCTCTCACATAGATTTATAAATTTTTTAGTTTATACTAATAAAATTTATTTTGTTGTAAATACCATGTGTTGTTGTGTTTTTTTTTTTTTAAAGCACTTCACATTCCTCAAGATCTAACTTCTCATTTGATTTGAAGTTTTGCTTAAACAATCACATTAGTTAATAGTTATTATTAACTATGCAGATAAGTAAATTCAAAAAAAAAATTCATTACACACAAAAAAAACAAAAATAATAATTTACACGTGTCAAAAACAGTAATTTTTATTTTTTAAAGTAAAAAAAAAAAAGAAAAAAAAAAAGAATTGATGAAAGTAAGTACATAAGGCTCCGTAATGATTATTCTTTTGACGCGGAAAGCAAGTACATTGCGAGTACAACCAGAGCAGCACTACGGATTCAAGATGTTGGCACGTATAACAGGCGACATTTAATAACAAGCTAAAGTCGTAGTAGTCCACTGGATACGGGCACCAATAACAAGCTAAAGTGGGTCCCTACTCAAAGGCTTCCTCGATCACGTACCGAATGCATGCCACGCGTCACTCAGGGAATCCCATGTAAGCTGCGCTCGATCGCTTTGGCGGGCTTCCCCCTACCGACACTTCCAAATTTCACCTTATTTATTTATTATTTTTTTTTTTTCCGGGGGGTGTTGGGTTCTTCTGATATTAATATAAAATGAAAGAAATTCTTACAGGGTGGCAAATTTGAAAGTTTGTTCTTCTGGTTGACAAAACGAGCAAGAGTCATGATAATTGAAGCCACGACTTAACAAAACCCATCAATAATGTTCTTTCACCAGCCAAAAAAAAAAATTGTTAAATTTATATTGACAAACAAAGCATATAAATACAGTACAGATTAATTTTTATTAGTTATACGAAAAGATCGTTATCAAATATATCCAAATCAATATAAGTTGAAATTGTCCGAATTGATTAATCAGATTCAGCAATTTCCTTGCGGGGGTTTATTATCATGAGAACTAGCTGTCATTTATAGTTTTGCAGCTCTAGAATGATTAAGCAAAATCTGTTTCACTGGGAAATAATTTTTAGAATTAGAAAGCAAGGGCACATGGTGGGGTTGATGGAATAAAGAATAGAATCGAATTATAATTGAATGTCACACAGATTCAACCCAGCAACAGCAATGACAAATTATGTGTGTGTGTCTAGAAATTAAACGTGTTTGTCTCACAATCATGCAGTGGGTGATAAACAAATAAATTATTTAAGGGAAACAATAAATAAACAAATAAATGCTTTTACTTAATTTTGGTTATACAAAGAGTCTAATCAGCTGGCCATATGTCTTTCCAGCCACATCTTCGCCAGTCACGTAAGGCCGAAAGCGCTAACCAAATAAATGCAATAAAAGAGAGAATAACAACAACAATAATAATAATAATAATAATCAACCTGAATTGTAAATGTAAGATTCACATTATCACATAGATTAAATTTACAGAAGAACCTCCGGCTTCTTCGTTCTCAAGTAATGAATTAGCAATTAATTCGCTCCAACATTGGAAATAACATTTCGTTAACAAAATGATGACGAAACATATATATATATATATATAATTATAATAAGAGAAATAGTAATGTATTTACAAATTACGCATTGATGTTTGGATTTTCACTCGGTACAAAAACAAAAGATTCATGAAGCCAACAAGAGAAGACTCTGACACAAAATTATGGTACAATTCGATGGAGACGGAAAATCATGAATCGAATCGATTTCGTTTCGTTCATCTCCTAGAAATTATTGATGTTGCAAACAATTTTAAATTGTAATTAATATTCACTTGACTAAAATTTGTATATTATTATACCTGCTGTATAATCTACAATTACAAAAGCATGCACTGTCGGATGCTGCTGGATTAGTGCTTCCATTAAAGATCAATCCAAAGCGAAGGGAGTGTGCAAGAGATCATAAGGAGCCCATAGCGCATCCAAAGGGCAGGGGCGGTTGGCGTCGAGCCTAGCCCAAGGCTTGCCTTTGCCGCTCCAATGCAGGAGGCTGACTGGACCCGGATGCAAATCCCTACAAAGACCTCTAAAATTATCTCCGCCAAGGCCGTGCTGGTTCCACCGATGATCGACCGGCACTATGTTGCCCGCAAAGACCAACAAGAAGGGCGGCAGCGAACCCAGCTCGTATATTCTCATCCTCTTCTGCAACTCCATCCATTCTTCAATCTTGGTCCTGTAATCCCCCGCCCTCCATCGATCAAGATCTATCACCATCACCCCCGTGTTGAAGTAGCACGCCTTCCTGTTCGCGAACGTCAGTGACAGTGCATGATTCGACCAGAACGTTGGGGTAAAATACGATGTGAAGTTCGCGTTGCAGTATTCTGGAGCTGCCAGTACCGAGCTGTTGCCCAGATCAGTAGCTTCCAGTTTCGCGATGTCGTCCACTAGCACTAAATCTGAGTCGAGGTAGACGACACGCCGTACGCAGAGAGGCAGGAGGTTGGCCAAGTAGCTCCGGGCGTAGTTTAGCGGGCAGTCGAGGGCCGACCGGATGGACGTGGAGATGAGACCCGACACCGATGAGTCGTCGAAAGGGTGGACCCGGAATTTCAGATACGGGAAGGAGGTGGAGATTGCGGCGCGTAGGAGGGACGCGTTGGCCTTGGCCGAGGCGACGAAATGGAAGGCGATGTTCTGAGGGCAGGAGGAGTGTTGGAGCACCGAGAGGATTGCCGCCATGGAACCACGGATGTATGCACTGTCCAGGGTCATTGCCACGTGGACTGCCTCGTCCGAACAAAAAATGTGCTCTTCCCCTTCCTCCGATTCAAATTCAATGCTATTGATGGAGGGGCAGTCCGGTGAGTTGTAGAATTGCGGCGCTTCTTTGAATTGTTGACTGATTGTGGTGGTAGCATTGGCTATGGTTGCCAGGCCCGGAATGAGAGCGATCAGCCAGAGGATGAACAAACATTGATTAAGAGGCATAGTGTGTGCGATTGTGAAGGTTTAATTTTGAAAGAATTTATGAGCGAGAGATGTTGGGTTTTATTGACGGGGCTTATAAAGTTGAAAACACGGCTTTGAACCCCCACCCCCCCTCCCTTTTTGTTTTTTAAGGGGGGGAAAAAAATAAAATAGAAACGTGGCTGGGCTGCTGTAGAGATTGGTCAAGAATTTTCTCAAAGGAAGCTCAGTGAATTCACATTTGGTTATGAGTCCCGTAAGGTCCTACATCTCTATCCATCATCCTTTCAAGTAATAATTTCTTAATTATATAAAAATTTCAAATTGAACTATATGTGTGTGTGAGAATTAATGTGATGGGGAGACTTGTCTTTTACCGAATGAAATTTGAATATTCGAGATATTTTCTCTTTCAAGCTAGTTGTGAATAACTTTTGAGGTAAATAATGACAGTTCAATTAAAGTTGTTACATATTCCTATGTCACAGTATAGGAAGAGAGGAAAATTACAAACTTTTCGGCTCCGGAGATATACTGCCAAAGCCATACATAGCTTTCCTTGACATTGTTATTTGTTAAAGCTATGGTGCAAACTGATTCTAATAACACTCATTATGGAAATTGCAATGTACCACATCAAATGAAATGGAGAAATGACTTGAAAATGAGGGTTGCTTCATTTTTGCTGAAGAAAACTAAGACAGTGAAGTGCTGGAGGTCGCCTTTTCATGTTGGTTATAACTTACATATTGTATACCCTCTAAATAAAATTAAGCCACTGCACTTGATTAATTTCAAAGGAAAATAATTATTCAAATATAACATTTTTGGGTGGTGCTTCATCATCATGTAGCATTTTTTCTTTTGCACGTGTTGAACTACCACGCTCGGGGAAAACAACGCTCGAGCAACCAAACAATCATGCTTTACGACCAAGTTTGCTCTCATGCACATGTATAATAATTAAGCAGATAAATTAAATGAACAAGATGATCAACTCCGGCTAAAGGCCACTCAAATGCCTTATTATCACCAACAACTACAAGACGTAATAGAGACTGTGACAATGTAGGAAAATTCAACTACTATGAGTGTTGTATTTTTGTTCAAAGTAAACAATATATAGCGGTTAATTAGAAGGATTTTTCTAAGATACAACTGCTGTAACTTATAAATATAAAAAATTTGAATGAACAGTAACATCACGTAGTTACTATTCACTCCGATTTTTTACGGCTGTAAATTACAACAGCTGTATCTTAACAGTTCCCTAATTAGAAAGGTACCAATCTCAGATTGACTAACCCATGTTTCGGTCTTCGCTTATTAGTAACATATATGTGCTGATTAGTTAATTATATAACAAAAAAAAATTAAAAATTAAAAATTAAAAATTAAAAAAATCTTGCTGACGCAAAAGTAAATAGTCCGTTTGGCTAAGTTTGTCTCAATGAAATAAACATTGATTTGACTTTGTGATCGTGATACGTTAACCAAAAATTTCTCCCAACAATGACTTCATCCTCAATAAAATATCAATCTCCATTATTACCTCTCTACTTGGGAGTTTCCAAAGTTGTATTCTTCTTTTCATCATCGGGGAGAATTATTTCCAGGAGCAGCTAGCTACTCACAATGTTACATGACCTCAAAATTTTAGCGCTTGTCTTGCGTGGCCATTAATAAATGTACAAGTTGCAGAACCCATGACTGTCATAACTCACAGCAGCACGAAGGGACAGTGAGAACGAAGAAGATGTATGTAGCAAACACAATAAGAACCAGTCCCAGGTACAACGTTAGCAAACCAAATCCCAAAACACTCATTGCAACTCATGGGATTGAAATAGATGATGATGAATTGATGATGGTGAGTTCTTTTTATCTTCGCTATGATCTGGAGTTGTGGAGTACCTTGAGAAATTCAAGGGCCGCCGACACCTGCCCCACAATCTCAACGTGCGTGGGTCATGATGAGTGTCCCAAAAGTCAAGCAACATTACCCCCGCACATGCCACATGATCCTTGATCCTTCTCCGCAAGTACACACACACATGTCGGTGCTCTGCTCAATGCTCGGTGCAATTTACTCGTTCATAAATTTTAGTATTTGGTATGTACTAGCTAGAGTGGGTTGATTCAACGACTACTAGTCATAGGCTGATTTCCTAGACTTTTACCTGTCACTTTCGAAGAAGCTTCTAAAATTCCTCTCCTTCATTTTATTTGACTGATCAAGTAGTCATCATCTCCTAAGTCTGAATCTTCATGTAAGCCTTCGTATTATTGGCATATTTTAGGCAATGAGATTATTTGAACCCATTGAGATATTCTTTAAATCTATATATTTTTTAAATCCAACATCAAATAAATCATTAACCTAGAACAAAATTTTCCTAATGCAATTACTAAATATACATATTAAAAATCACTAACCTAGCTTGTTAGAGTTTTCAATTTTGCTTAGCCATACATTGTTATTTGTTGGAGGCTTGAACCCATCACCATGGGTTTTGCAATTAGCCATACATTATGAATTCACCTTGCCCTTAAAAAGTTAAGACTCTCACTTCATTGGAAAATCAAAGATTTTACAATAATATAAAAATCTCATTCCAAAAGTTGGCTTTATTTGTAATGTGAATAGACATTTGTAAAAATATTAGATAAATCTGTTGAATTCTAGGTTTAGGGGATGAAGATAGATGAAAAAGAAAAAAGAGTTTCGAGATTGGTGTAAAGAGTAAATTATTTCATTTAATTGTATAATTTTATCCTTAGTAGTAAATTTATTAATGGACATTATGAAGATATGGGGTTAGTAGAGTATTTATTTAATTTCATTAAGTAAATTCATTTAATTTTGAAATAGCCCCACCTATTTTAAGTGTTATTGGTATATTTTAGGTTTCGTATTTTTCTTTCAAGACAATAACTAATTCTATTCTTAACACATTAGTATTTTTATGTAAGAAGCAATCCGTAAACTCTCCGAAGTCCAAAACAATAGTCTACGGGAGTGTATATAGAATATCTCACCATTTTTTTTTCTTGTAAGGTAAGGAATTTAATCCCCTACCTCCTGCGAGACTCTTTAAGCACATGGCCGTGGATTCGATCCCCACAAATAGTGCCATTGAAGGTCCTTCAACCTCCACTCTTAAGATGCAAGAAAATTCGAAGTATAGTAATTGGGAATAATACGTGGCTCCTCTTGAATATTCTGGATTAGGCTCTAAATTTTCATAGAAATTTTGATTAATTAGACTCGAACGTGTTCCTGTAAAACACACTCCTACACTTAAATCAGTGTTTGGAGGTTTGAAAACTAATTTATATATGGATTTTCTCTTGATTCAAATCTCGAATTGACCAAAAGATTTTTTTTGTCAATCTTTCGGCTCCAATTTATAGACTGCGAGAGGAAAGATTCGCAAAAAAATACTTTTCAGATCTAAATCCTGGCCTTTCATTCTTTTAGTTTGATTTGAGCCATTAAATATTTAATGACTGTTTTTATTCATACTCGAACTGTCAACAGGTGGTTCTATTAGTAAACACGTGCTATTACTTATCAACTTTTCCAAGTTGATTATCATTTGTTTTTTTTAGACTTTCCATGTGAATCATCTGATGACCATTAATCTCAAATCCGTGCTTGACTGCAATTTTCATGTACTTTTTTTAATCTTCTAACTTATTCTTAATTTTAATAAAATTAAAGATTTTTTGACTGAAAAACTTTATATATATATGGAGAGAGAGAGAAAGGTACATACAAGGCTCAAGTCGTGAGCCGCTACAAGGCCACGACCAGTCGAAATCAACAAAATAAAGAATTAAATTAAATTTAAGAAGGTAATTTATTACTGTAGTGAAATATATTCGAAAATCCAGCAAGACAGTCCCAAGTAAAAAGCAGGATAGAAACCAAAACTCCTGCTTACAAAATGGAAACAAAACTGCCCTGAGAGATGCACAAATCAAAATCGAACAAGTATCTGGGGTCTCAAATTCTTAATCAAGCATCCCATGTGCTTAAAAAGAGCTGAGTATTTGGAATTCCGGGGCCACGATCGCACATTTATCTTTGGATCACAAAATTTGTGAAACCAATCAAAAGTTCGAACCAAAAGCCATTTGCGGACCACTTCGTTGTCAGATAAACAAGACAGCAGCAACACTTGAAAGTGTCGTAGCAAGAACCACCATCAGCATTGCTTTAATTATGTTGTGGCCTACCATCTCTGTTGAGACGATAACGTTCTTGAGCAATTATGCTCCAGAAAAAATTCTCATTGCGTCTGGGTCAACCGACGCTAATTTCTGGTTAAGGACAAACGACTTGGCCAATGCATTCATAGCTGTGGGCACTTCTTAGAACCTTCCCAGCTAGTGGACCACTCGAGTCCTTTATAAAACAACGCAAAGACTTGGCCTTGAGCATTTAAAACAAAATGCATGTCATGAAATTTTATATTACCGGTAAGCGTCGAATACTCAAATAATAAAATCTGCAGATTCGGTCATCTATTCAATTTCATCACTGAACATTGAGCATTCTATTAAAATTTGAAATGCATTTTTACCTTAAATCACGAGGATGCAAGCAAGCAAATCCACTTTGAAAACATAACTTATCACCAATTGGGTCAGAAAAGAGAGAGATCGAAATCTACCTAAACCACAACTCTATAATAAAAATCGCACTCTAAATTAGTAAAAGCAAACAGTCTACATAAATAATCTTTGAAAGTGGGTTCCTGATCATGGTCTTGTAATCTGATAAAGAAGACATAACCTGGGTAGATGACATGCTAAAATTTTAATCTCGGAAAAGCTCGATTCGCTTAATGGTTCACTTATCAAATTCTGTCAACATTGCATTTTCTTGCATACAATCATAAATATATCCAGAAAAAGTCCAATATACATCTGTGCACCACTTTGGAATTGTCCAACAAATACCAGAAATTGTATCTAAACACTCTATTAGAACATGGTAAGAATATTAAATTTCGGCATTGCCCATGTCATACAAAGGACAAGGATGTTAAAGGGAAAGGACAAGGATATTAAAGGGAATTCATACTTTAAGTCTTAATGATAGAATGAAAGTACTAAAAAAAAGAAAAAAAAAAAATAGCAATCCATCACTTACTAATTTCCCACAGCAAACTGTTTAATGAAACTTAAAAAATAAATTGCATATCTATGAGAAACTATTCTTGTAAACAAAACAAATGTATGAAATTAAATTAATTTGTACTCTTTCATACAGTGCATAACATTTTGCAGAAACTATTTTCCTATGGTGCAGACTCTTCCCCAAACATCATTCTATGTCCACCACGTTGAACAAAGGAAAAACGGTGAAAATCCATGCCGAAACAATATGTTTCTAATACAATCAAACACTGACATTCCACTAATATATAGAACAAAATGCTAAACAATGACAAAGAGATGTAAAGTGCACTAAACTCTACAATTACGATTCATTCCAGCCATATGAGAGGGAGAAAGCAACTGATCTTTCACAAGAAAAATTTATACAGTCAGCATTCCACATGCTGATAATAAACATCAAAGAAACTACAAGAGCTCTAGAAGTATGATATAAAAAATTCGCCAGTCATCCCAACTAAAAAAAAAAAAACAGAAAAAAGAAAGAGAATCCCAACTAACAGATTTGCAGACATATATGATTGAAATGCCTAAACATCTGCTAGCAGTTTCGGTCAAATTGCAGATGTCTACTGCCAAATAAGTACAAGAAGAACACAAAAACCAATAAACAAAAGCAGTCTTTTCAGATAATAATCCTGTTGCCCCTGACCCGTATGCTGTGGATATCCATGCGCATGACCACCATGAAACGAATTGGTAAACCCGTAAGGAAAGCTGGCAGCTGGACCATACATGGTAGGATCTGGGAATCCATGCACTTGAAGATTAAATAGTGAAGGGATGAGGCCACCGAAAGCCGCGGATAAAGTGAAATTCCCAAATCTTGCTGTGGCCATTGGAGCAAACCCACCTAAGCCTCCCATAAAGCCAAATCCATGTTGATGCTGAAAATGACTTGGCTCTGGCGGAGGAGCAGTTTCAGGTCTCTGCCCTGTAGGACGATTTGGAATATTAACACCAGGGATGGATTTTGATCTGGGATCAGTTGATGATTTTCCCCTGCCATACAAGGGCACCAGCTTCTCCTCCTCAATTGTGGCCTTACACACTGGGCACTCCCGATAATGTGAGTGAACGTGGAGCCATTTGTAAAGGCAGGGCCAGCAGAAAAGATGACCGCACAAGGTTACAATAGGATCTTGAGCTAAGTCAAAGCAAATATTGCATTCGAAGTTACCAGCTTCACTATTACTATTGTTGTTAGAATAAGGGTTTTGGGGCGACCTGCTTGTTGATTCCCCAAAACTACTTGCCATTTCTAGATTTCCAAGACTCAAATGCCTATTTGATCAGATTACAATAGATTAACACAAAACGAAAGATTTTTGGTATCTCAATCTGAAATATAAATTATGTAAAACAAAGAACACAAAATCAACACCATCCATTCAAACAAAGCAACAAATTTAAGATCAGAATATCCTCACGTTGTTACAGTGATTCACAGAAATTTATCAAAACCAACCAAAACCTCACTACGAATCAAAACTCTAGGGATCTTTGAAAGGAAAGTTATTCGATTTTCTACCGTATTTTCTAATGACAATATAGCGCATAATTTAATCAAAAAGACAAACGGAACAAATTCAACCACCAATTTTCGAGATCTTTCAAGAAATCACAATCTCACATGCTATATCACTTGGCTTAAAATAAAACTGACAATGAGTAACCAAATTTATACGCAGATAAACATAAATAAAATATCAATATTAATCCAAATTATTTAAAAAACAAAGTAATAAAGTGAGAAATTACTGACCTTCAAGATGAAGAAATCGACCGACTGATTTGCGAATCGATCGATCCACAAAGTCAAAACGGAGGATGGAACAAACTTCGTTGTTATAAGAATTTTCTTTTCAATAAATCACATGGCGTTCATTTTACAACTTGGTGGAGAGAGAGAGGGTGGAAAAGCGCCAATCGTCCAGCTGGCGTAAATCTAATGGCTCATTGTACCTGTTCATTAACTGACCGTCCGATAGATCTGGGCGTATTTTGTATTAACTATCAACGGCTTAAAACAGCCTTTACCTACAGAAATCACTTTACTAGCCGTGGTCGTACGAAAGTAGCCGACAGCATCGGGCCATGCTTCCAATGAACAAATACTAGATTAGGTCCAAAATTGCCACCAGCCCAATATGAGACTCACAGCTCACAAGCATCAACGAGCGACCCAACTAGGGCGTCAAATTGACCAGGCTCTAGCAACGTCACTTGTGTCTGTTCACACCCGTGGTTAGAAATGTATTAGCCTTGTCACTTGCGAGAAATTATAAAATATTAAATGTTCATCAAATTAAAGTGAAGTGGTTTAAACATCTTTCTAAACCCGGCAGATTTACAATTTTGTCATATTATATCGTCGACCATTATTGACATTAACATTTTTTCCTTAAAAAAAATGCGGGAATTGTATTTTATTACATAATCGGAGTTTTATTGAGGATAAGTTATGGATTAGTCATATTTATTTCTTGTGTCATTTTCTAGAACTTTGTTGTTTACAGACTCAATTAATATATAAATTTAGATTGTTTTTTTTCAACTATTTCGGCTATGCATAGCAATTAGGATAATAAAATAAGTAATAATATTACGACGGAAAGGAGATAACTTCAAATTCTTTTATGATTTCCTTAAAATCCACGAAATTAAGGAATTTTGACTCCATACGCTAAGAACTCCAAATTCCTCACCAATAAGATAAAATAACATGTTAAATAGTTTAATTGATGAATTTATATTTATTATTTAATTAATTTAAAATAAGTAATATCAAATAATAATAACAGTACCGTTGCCTGACTGCCGTCATTGGCATATTTATTTATCAATTTCAATATCAATCAAATTTTTAGTAGTCGCTCTATAAAATTAAAGAGTTGAAAATGACATTAAATATCTTTTTTTATCTCAAGCCTCACTCCAAAAATTTGAGAACCTTTTAACTCTTCCATTTCCAACGCAATTGTAGTATTTTTGACAAAATTACTTCTCCAGTGATTATTTTGTTAGTTTCTGATCATTTTTATGTAATTTTGGGACTAAAAATTATATTCCGACAATGGCCCGGTGACTATCCAACAGTGGTTTGGTGGCTGTTAAATTAATTATTTTTATTAAATAATCATTATAAAAATAATCATTTATTTAGAAAAATAATTTGAATTATATAATATACGGAATTGGTTAAATTGATTTTAAAATAATATCAGTTAATTATAATACAATAATTTAACCTATTTTATTTATTAGTAGTTTAAATTTTAAATTAAATCAATTCATAATCTAATTTTTTTTAAGATTATATTTCTAATTAATGTTGAAAGTTCAGTGTATAAGGCAAAGGGTAAATTTGTTGAAGAGAAAAATTTGTAACATTCTTTCCCTTTAGAATTTAATGTTCAAAACAAATAATTAAATTCAATTTCGCTCTCTCCTCATTTCATTTCTTGTCCTCTCCTCTTCATTCCGCTACTGTCATATTCCCTCATTTTTTCCAAATCAAATATGACCTTTTAATACTTAATTTTATATTCTAAGTAATGGACGAAAAGAGACTCAATTCTCGGCCCACAAAAAGAGGCAAAAAATCACTAACATAAAACCTTTTCATTTTCGTTTTTATTTCAGTCATTTGTTGGTTACGTATCAAGAAAAAGAGGGGAAAAAAAAAATAACGGAAAAAGGATCCCGAAAAAGTTGAGACAATCTCGGGATCAGAGGGCCGGAGACAAATATGATCTCCGGCCATTCCAACGAGGAAGAGATGGCACCAGTTGACCGTAATTATTAAAAAATTGTAAAAATTTAGTCCACGTTTTTCAACTTCCTGGTCGTCAGTCTGGCCGACGTCGTTTTCATTCAACAGTCCAACTCATACGTTTATTTAATTCCGACTGCCGCCTTCCGCAATTACCATTTTTCAGCCAATTAAATCACCACCTCCCCCCCTATTAATTACACAAATCTCGATCGCAGAAATAGAATCACCTTGACTTTCACCTTCGCAGAAAGGGCCACAAACAAAATTCTTGCAATTACGGACGGCGTTGTCGCCATGATGCAAAACATAAAATACTGGTTATCAGAGCACCCAACGGTCGTTAATTTCAGATGGAATAACGCCCATTCATGGGGATCGACGTGGTCGTTTCTCTTTACAGCTATATCAACGTACGTAGTCGCCGCCACGTTCCTCCACGCGTTCCTGAATCTTGTCCTCCCCCGTAACCGTCGGATCCCGCTCGGCCCAATCCCGGCCATCCACAGCCTGGCGATCACCTTAATCTCCATCGTTATTTTCGTGGGCATGCTTCTCTCAACTGCGGCGGAGATTCGCGACACGAGCTGGTTCTGGCGACGAATCAACACGACGGCGTTTCAGTGGCTGCTTTGTTTCCCACTGGGCACTAGACCCTCCGGGCGCGTCTTCTTCTGGTCGTACGTATTTTACCTCTCTCGCTTTCTCCACCTCCTGCGTACCTTCTTTTCCATCCTTAAACACCGTAAATTGACCTTCTTTCAGTTGTTCAACCAGTCAATGCTCATTTGCATGTCGTTTCTTTGGCTCGAATTTTCGCAATCTTTCCAAGTTCTGGCTATACTGCTAACGACGCTGTTGTACTCCGTGGTATACGGATACCGTTTTTGGACGGCGATCGGGTTGCCGAGCGCGTGCTTTCCGTTTGTGGTGAACTGTCAGGTTGTTCTATTGGTGTGCAATTTGATTTGCCATTTTGGTGTGCTTCTGATGCACATCTTGAAAGGCGGCTGCAACGGAATTGGCGCTTGGACTTTCAATTCTGTGCTTAATGCTGTGATTTTGTTGTTCTTCATGAACTTCTACGTGAAGATGTATTTGAGGAACAAGAAGTTTGGCGATGCCGCTTCTGCCGAACAAAGTAACAGAGAGCAGATGAACCTTAAAGATAAGGACGGTTGATCACTGGCGCCATTTTATTTTCTTTTCCAATTTTTCATTTTGCCTTTATTTCATTTGCTGGAAAATTTTACGAGCACAGATCGCGTCCTTCTTTTTGTGATGTAAAAGGATTGATGTCATGTATAAGAATATATCACAACCATCAGCCCATAAGTTGTTCTATATTCTTCTTTTTCTCCTTCACTACTGATTGAATGGACAAACCAAATTGATGTACATACATTGATTTTAGTCAATTAGGGTTTAAGCAATGATAGCGGCAATTTGGCTTGTTCAGTTGTTCGTTCTACAGCAGTGAATTACGTGCTTTCTTTCTTTATTTTTTTGGATTTTTCTTTTTTTGGTTAATATTGGGAAGGAAAATTTGGTGGGTGAAGGTTGAACGGGAGAGAGATAGAGGAAAAATTAAATTAAAAAAAAAAAAAAAAAGAGGCGCAAGTTTTAGGATAAAAAATATTCCGATGCAAGATATACATTACCCCCAACCCAAAGAAAAAAAATCCCTAAATTTTGCCCTCACCATGGTATCGACGTCGAGCTTCAGCTTGAGTGCTTATTTTGTGTGTCGACTTTGAGAGTCGTCGGTTGGTATGTTATTGCATTAGAGCGTGGTGCAAATTTTATCCTACAAATCAATTTGAACATCATGAGCTAATAAAGCATGCACGTGAAGTTGTGATTTTTTTTTTAATCAAATTTTGAGATTTTTTAAAACACCCGTATATGTGATTAGTTCGAGAAATCTATTCGAAAACAACATCTTTCCGTATCGGAAATTAAAGTTGCAAGGAATGCTAGGAAGAATCGGAATCCTCAGAGATAGTGCAGCAGCAGGGCCTAGGCGGGCAGTAAGCCTTTCCTGAACTTCTCTTAGTTGCTAACTGGCAAAAGAAAAAGAAAAAAAAAAAAATACACGGATAAGAAGAAGATTAGTGAAGAAGACGCGACGTGATTCAGGTGTTTTGATCTTTTGTGGATTTCTTAACGTTTCATTTAATTCCCGGATCTCACACATAACGCATGATTAACTTTCAATTTCAGCCAAAACGCACAATAACGAACGCTGGGCCGGAGATCCCTTTCAAAATGATACAAGTTACATAACTATAAAATTCCACTAGATAAACACCGATTGCCCTTTTATTCATTAATTAATTAAATTAGGCATTTTTAATTTGCATCCGTTCGATTTCGATTCGCACTTCAACATCCGACGGTCGCTTCAAATAAAGCCAGCGTTAGAGGGGTGCCGACACTAAAACCATAGTTGGATCCTGGCATCACATCATTAGCCAAATGCACAACAGCAGTTTTGGATGTGTGATTTGAATAGACCGAGCTCTGAATAATAATAATAATAAAATATTTTTTAATCGAAGCTTCCAACGAAACTTATCATCTTTTACGCGTCAGCATTTGGCTATGTAGGTTGATGTTCTAAAAAAATTAAAAAGAAAAAAGGGCCAATTGACGGCGTATGGCATTTGAAATGGACATTTTAGAGTTGAACAATTCATGTGAACTGATCTAAATATCGTTTATTTGTATCCATAATCAGCATAGAAGCAATAACGCTGTTAAGATATTCCTAGGACAATCCTATCTTTTGTAATACCATAATTGGATGGATAAAATATAGTACCAAACTGTCAAAAGTTTTATGCAAGATGATATGAAAATTTATTTACCACTAGCACCAATTTAGCTTGGTCAGTGATCAAAAGTGGGTGGGTGATTTTGTATCTTTTCTCCCTGTTCACGCCCCTTCATATACTCACCTCTTTTTTTTCTTTTTCCACCAAATATACACGTACATTTGCTCAAAATATATAAATGTTCTAATATGTTTGGTAAGCTAAGAAGCTTCTACTGAAACTTGCCGTCTTTTTAACATGTCAACATTTGACTGGCACACGCATTTAAAATTTTTTTGTCTAATTTAATATTTAATAAATTTCTTCTAGAAAATAGACGACGTACGTTCAATTAAAACAGAATTTCGTCGTTAGGTGTGGTGACTCGTGAGCTAACAAAAACACACCTGGCCCGCGTTATAGGTTTAACAACGATTCATGAAGCCTCCAGAGATCGATTATTTCCGTCCAAAACGAGAGTACGCAACACCTGCGGCTCTGTTAATAATTTTGAGGACAATCCTGCGTTTCATTATCTCATAATTACGAAAATGTACATCCTCCCCCTGCTAAACCATCATTCAACAAGCAAAATCCTAGAGTCAATTATTCACAATAAACAAATCCAAGAGCCAAGTTAAATATGTCATTTTATAGAAATTGATGTTTCCCCTCTCCTAATTAAATTGAATATGAGTTCTTTGAAATTAGAAAATCTTTCTTTTTCTTTTTTTTTTATACGGCAGTACAATCTTCAGTTCAATAGAAAATAAACAATTCTTCTTAAGATGAGTGTCAAATTTTTCATCCCAAATGATATGGTAATTTATTCAGCACTATCATGAAAATGATAATGTGATTTGACTAGCAGTATATAAAATACTATCAAATTGGTGATTACAGTGTATAAATTAAAAAAAAGTCATATTCAATTTCATAAAGAATATTTTTAAATCTCAAACGATATGATAATTTATTTATCATTGTTCTGGAGATGATAAAATTATATGACAATTGACAAGTAAAACTAATAAGAGTAATGTTAGGTTACAAACTCGTACGTACAACAAATCAAATAGTAAATTCAAAAGGATATATATCTAGTTGAGAAAAATTGTTATATTTTTGTGTATATTAAATGTACTTATTTTATACATGTCCGATTGAATGATTCATGAGAAAATCTTAAATGAGACAAACATATTTGTTCATGTAAACAATGAGATGACATGACATGCAACATAATCGTATCAACTAGGTGATTGTAACTAAAAGAAAAATGATTGTAATAAGATTCGGTTCAAGAAGGGAAAAAGAAATCTGAAATCATGTGATAATGTTTTTAGCACTACCTGTAGACACAAGATGAAATGACAAACAAAATACTAATACGTAACAGGTGATTACAACATATAATCAAAAAGATAATTTGAGAAAAATTGATCTGTTAAGCATATTTTAATTTCACTTGTCTTATTATGTTTGTGGGATGATTCATCAATACTAGTAATGATAATAATCAGAAAATCTCCTTAAATGAGACAATAAATATGACGTTTGTGTAGATAAAAACAAAAAAAAAAAAAATTAAATCAATGACTGCACCTTCATTTTTCTTAAATAATAATAATAATAATAATAATAATAATAATAATAATAATAATAATAATAATAATAAGATTCAATTCTAGAAGAATCGAACATTTTTTGGTGCGTTTTAATTTACTTGTCTTTTTGTAATTGGCATAAACCTACAAATGCCTTCACAGTTTGGATAAAATAATTATACTCTAATTGATAAGGAAATGGAGTGGGAGAGATCCCTCTCTTCATTTGATTCGTTTGTATCATATTTCATTTAGTTCAACAGAAAATCCGGTGCAATAATTATTTGAAAAAAAAGGATAGAAAAATTGATTTGTTGATGATTGCGGTAGGCAGCCGTAACCGAGATCGAGCCCATGTGTTATGGATCAACGGGCCCAATTGCCGTGTTTCTTCAACGAAACTGTTGTCGGCGAGGAATGGCAAGTACACTCCAATAAACTCGATTCCATGTGATAATTCCCCCGGGATCACTTCCACCGATGACCGAACCTTAAAGATTCGGATTTTTCCCTGTTCCATTGATCAATACAAAGTCTTCATCCTCTACGCATCGGGACACGCACAGACACGCAAACACTTCATCTTTAAGCTAAACATTAAACCGAACCCCCCCGTCCCAAAAAAATTAAATTAAAAAAAAAAAAAAAAACTTCTCGCATTTTGCTCAGTTCGTGTCTTTTCAGATACGAGGTACAGATATTCCCTATCTTTATTTTCAATTCTCAGTTCTAATTATTTCATATTATGCTTGTTTCTTCTGGCCCTTAATATAAAACTTTCAGATCGGATTTTGTTTTGTACAATCTTCGTTGACTGCAATTCAGCGGGGATTTATAGAATTAGCCCTGTGTGTTACGATTTGGAGTCAATCAATGTGCACCCTTATCATCTTTGACAGTTTAATTCTCCATTTTTCCGTGCACATTGAGAAATTATATGACTTTGACGTACTAATACATAAAATGGACTTTATTTATGAATCAGCGACAGTTTTGTGGATACTGTCTATTTTGATGGAGGAGGTTTGCCCTTTCCGATAGTTGTGAGCTTGTAATTACTCCCTGTATGTTACTAAGTTATTGGAGGCATCAATTTTCGTCCTAGAAGTGGCAATGGTTGTGTGTTGAGAGTAGCATGATATGTTAATAAAAGGAACTTTAGTTATATATATATTTTTTCTAGGATAGAGGCAGACTTCCGTTTCTTTGTCATTAATTGTTTGTTTCAAGATGCATTTATATGTGTACCTGTTGTGGTCTAACTTCTTTTATCGAGTCCCGCTGGTGCATTGTTTATGGCTTATTAGAAAGTGACATGTTGTGTTAAGTCTGAGTGGCGGTAATTATGTCCATCAGGGGGTGTATTAGGAGATATTTTAGGTTCAAATCCAAGCTGTCAGCAGGTTTTCTTCTCATTTGCGGATGACCTTGTCTCGAAGTCAGATATTTGAGTTGAGTTGTCAAGTAGATTCAATTCAAAGACTACATATTTCCTAGTTTCTTTGGCTATTGATTATTATTGCCAGAGTATGAAGAGCATCATTTACTGAATCTCTCTTTCCTGACTTCTTTTGGAGCAGTCATACGAGAAGCCCAGTTGTTTCTTAGAACCTCAGGTTTTTTCAAGTGATTCCAGTTGCCAATTTCTGTTAAGCATTCCAAACGTTTAGATTGCTGTCATAAACCTCAAACTCACAACCGTGTCAAGTATTTCGGCCTGCTACTTCGAGTAATCTATAATTTTGGAGATTTTCTTAGATTATGTGCACCAATGCTCAACTTTCCATTATTTTCTTGTTCCCTAGTTGACCTGACATCTCTAGTTTTTCCTTCAAAATAAAGTTTTCATGCTTTTGCATTTTCCTTTTCCTCTTAAATTGACTACCATTTATGTTTTCTAAACTTTAAGTTGACATGGATATGTATTTTACTTTCTTGTAATTTTTCCTATTCACTAACACTTTTAAAACAACTATTCAAGTAACTTTGAGGCACATTATTGCAGCTGTTCCAGGTTTATAGCAGTTCCTGGAAGGATATGGAAGAATGCAGGCCTCTCATGTGTGATAATAGATTAAAGCGCCGTCCTTTGACTCCTATTAGGGTTTTCAGGGGTCTGATATGTCTATTGGTGTTCTTTTTTACCGCTTTTATGTTTCTAGTGTATTTTGCACCCATCATTGCTATCATTTTGAGGCTTTTCAGTGTCCATCACTGTAGGAAAGCAACATCCTTCCTCTTTGGTCTTTGGCTAGCTTTATGGCCTTTTCTATTTGAAAAGATTAACAGAACTAAAATGGTTTTTTCTGGAGATATTGTCCCAGTAGAGGAACGTGTATTACTTATGGCCAATCACAGAACTGAGGTTGATTGGATGTACGTGTGGGATCTTGCATTGCGGAAGGGATGCCTGGGCTACATAAAATACATCCTTAAGAGCAGCTTGATGAAATTACCGGTCTTTGGTTGGGGATTTCACATTTTGGAGTTTATTTCAGTGGAGAGGAATTGGGAAATTGATGAACCTGTCTTGCACCACATGCTTTCTACTTTTAGGAATCCCAATGATCCTTTGTGGCTTACAATTTTCCCCGAAGGAACTGACTTTACGTACTGCCTTTTTCCCCTTTATTTTCTTATTCCATGAGAATGCATGTTTGGTTTATATATTTTTCCACTCTATTATAGTTTTCTTTTTAATTAAGATGATACTTTTTCTTCATTGCCCAAATGGATCTAGAATGGCCAGCAATTTTAGACCATCAACATATAGATCCATGGTAAATAATAAATAGAAAACAACAACATGAATATAGTAATACATGAAATGCATTTTTAATCAACAAGTTCTTGCTTTTGACATACACACTTCGAAATTCACATGCTTTTGTGCTTTTGATTCAGTGAAGAGAAACGCAACCGGAGTCAGAAATTTGCAGCTGATGTTGGACTTCCTGTGCTTACTAATGTGCTGCTTCCAAAAACAAGGGGCTTTTGTCTTTGCTTGGAAACTCTGCGTAACACATTGGATGCAGGTTTCTTTGATACTCTTTCTCCTGTAGTTATAATTTCTAACTGCAGAGGTTTCAAGATGGTGTAATATGCATTTGAAATATATTCCCATGAATGCACACATACATGGATACACACAAACACGAGATATATGATGTTTTCCACACATGATCATTTGAGGAAATCATTTGAGGAAATGGCCCTGTCCATCAAAGCTTGTAGTTAGTAAAAAAGCTTTCTAAATACTAATAAATCAACTTTTGCTGTTTTATTTGACTTGGTATCCGACTTCGCTACTCTTAGCCTTTTGTCAAACCCAGTTTTTCTTTATCTTCACATTAGAATGTCGGCTGGGAGATAATGTCTTGAGTTTGATGAAATGCAGGCATGATTCTTTTTGGATATTGTCTCTAGTAATATGTAGTATAACCGTAAACTTATCATGTCAGCACTAAGAAAATAATTGTTGGCTCATAATTTTAGCTTCTCTTCATGCACAGTTGCTCCTCACTAATTTAATGTGACTCAACTGTTTTTATTTCAGCAAATTCTGTTTTGTAAAGAATATTTATAACGTCCAAGTTAATGCTTATCTGATTGTTGACAAATTTCTGTTTGTAATGGTGTATCTCACGGTTATGCTTAGGGAATTGCCATTGGTTATGGCTTCTCAAGAGGATACTTTCTTTCTTTCTTTCATTTTATCATTTGGTAACCCAGATTTATGATCCTTTTTGCATTATCACAAAGACTTCAGGTTAGTGGTTCTGAGAAAGGACCGAGCATACTCCAAAGTATTTCTTTTTGCAGCAGTGTTTGGTTTTGACTAACCATTTCCTGTCTGTTATGGGATGAGTGGCTTTTGTTTTGCAATTTTTAAGACAAATAGCTGCTTCTAACAGTTATGTATGCCCCTCTATTGTCACAAAACTGCAGTTTATGATGTGACTATTGCATACAAGAATCCATGCCCATCCTTTATGGACAATGTCTTTGGAGTTGATCCTTCAGAGGTTCACATTCATGTTCGGCGTATCCCTGTTAAGGAGATCCCGGCATCTGAAACTGATGCTGCTGCGTGGTTAATGGATGCTTTCCAGCTGAAGGATCAGTTGCTGGACAAATTCAATGCTCAAGGCTGTTTTCCCGACCAATGCCAAGAAAAAGAGCTTTCTACTTTGAAGTGTTTGGTAAATTTCGTTGTGGTAATTTCTTTGACTGCCATATTCACTTATCTCACCCTTTTTTCATCCATTTGGTATAAAATATATGTAGGTTTAGCTTGTACAAGTCTTGCTTCTGTAACTTATTTCAATGTTCGTCCAATGCTGGTAGTAGGCTTTTCTAAAGCAATGTTTTACTGCAAGAAAACAAAGAAGTAAATAATTTTGGATCAATGACATTTAAATTACAGATGATATAAATTTTTGCTTGTAAACTTTTGATTGTTCAATATTTGAATCACCTGGTTTAAGTGGTTGGGAAAACTTGTCGTGCAATGTGAATGGCACCTTGGAAGAAAGCCTTTATGGTCTCATTGCTTCATTTATCTTTCAGGGTAGTCAACTCTTAAATTTTAACTGATTTGTCATCAATGGATCATAGTTCAGTTTCGATTGTGTAAATTTTTTCTGTAAATTCATATGACCATTAGGTCAACATTCATTGTTGAAGCAGATGTGGGCTTGTATTTAGCTTGGATTTGAGTGCTGTCACACTGCCACCCTGGCACCATGAATCATAGATTTAACTTAAGGAAATTATGGTCACCCAATGGCAACTTCCAGTTTCTGAAATTGGAACCTTGTCGCTCAATCTAAGAAATGCACTGTGCTTTTCTCGACCATACCAAACCAGGCTAATTGACAGCTCTGGAATTTTTGTTTGGATGCAGGTTTCATGAATGATTTGTTTGACACTATTTTGTTCAGGTACAAGTATGTACAAACATTTTTATAATCCTGATGCCAAAGGGCCTGCCCCTTTGAAGGGAAAGGAAAGAAAATTGTTTCCATGCAGCAATTTATCTAATTTATGCTGAAAAATCTTAGGTACATTCAGTGATTGCACCCGCACCCCTGCTGTTGGTTTGTTACCATTTGCATCTCTCTTTAATCATGAAATAGGACGATACACACTGGAGAAGAATTCAGTGGAGGGACTGACCCAAGATTCTCTCCTTGAGTTGAGAAATATGGTTTTCACATGACCCCTTTGGCCAGAATCCAGAGCATGACAAATTAGCAATTGGCAGGATTTCTTTATTTGCTATCTCTGATGAATACAAAGAGTAAAAGGAAACATAAATTTATCAAACTGACATGATGATTTGGTTGAATGTTGATTGTGTCTTGCTTAATTTGGTTGGTAACTGATGCGGGACGACTCAAATGATGTCCTTTTTAGATGATCTTAAGAAGGCAACTTACGTGTTACCTCCCAATGTTTCACCCATTTGCGAAGACTCTGCCAATCCTTGTTGATCTTGGATGACACTTGGAAACTTCCCGAGTATAGCTTAGGTCAGGCGTCGTGGATGTTGATGATTCTATGATTATAAAAGCCGGTGCATATGATACAGTTTTGAGTTATATGGATAAGCTAACTTGATATTGGCTAAAAAGTGAGAAGCAAAACAAGGAAAAGAAGTGGTCGGCTGTTATCAAAATCACCTGAAAGACAGACAATTGTATGGTTGGTCGGTCACTTGTTGGCCTTTGATCTGAATAATCTTGAGTTTGGTTATAAAGGAAACATTTGGTGGGGAACCAAAAGAACTTGCCAACCTCCATTGCGTGTATTAGGTTCCTTTGTTCAGCTAAATTTAGTATCTACACCGATCGAGTCGTAAATTAGTTAATGATAAACAAAACAGCATCAGTGTTCTGTTCGTCTCCCGTTTCAGCTCAGTAGCTCATTTTTCTCAAAGCATATGTACCCATTTTAGCTTATCCACCGAGTTTTTCTGTTTGTTTGACTCTCACATTATATAAAACATGAGTAATGTTAATGTCACGCCTGATCCTGCGATAATTGAGGAGTTAGGACCAGCTTCGACAGCCTTAGCGGGCAAGTTATATTTTGCAATTTTATTAATGCAGTAACGCGTTTAACGTTTTGTATGGACCCATGGGCGTCCCGGGTCCCCAGCACCATCAATCAAAACGCGAATTGCATGATATTGGTTTGAATTTGATAGCGGCGGATAATTGCTAATTAATATGTCTTTTGTCAAAACAAAACAAAGACCCCATTTGGGCAATGCGCTTGTGTGCTTAAAAATTAAAATGTTTAGTTGGGTACCGGCAAGCTTGGACACTTCCTTCCCCGGAACAAATAACCGACTGACTCAGCACTAGTCTCTTACTTTTGCCGAGATCAACCTTTTTCTTTTTTATTTTTTTTGGTTTTATTGGTCACCGTAACCTATATGGCTTAACCTTGGAAATTGATTGGCTCATTGGGGGCTATCCGAATGATTAGACCTATCATGATGTGCTCTTATAGTTTTACATGGAGTCTCGGTGGTCACTTCTCCCATGCGACTCAAAATCGGCTTCGACATCCAAACTACAGTATAATAGTATCATTTGAAGGATTGTTTTAGCTACATATTATTAAATAACAGTATATTAAAAGCAAACTTAGTCACTACATTACGCAGTTTGCACTCATTTTGAAGAGTCATATGGACCATGAGTCCACGATGAAGATCTAATCTACATTTGATTGGGGCAAAAGAAAAAATTAGTTTAGTTGGGAGGGGAAGAGGAGATTATGGGTAGTGGCGGTAGCACGTGCACCGAAATTGCCGACTGCATAAGGACGCGTGACTGTGAGAGTGGGATGCTGTGCTGACGTTTGCCACGTGGGGGATCATCAGTCGTGGACCCATGGAGCCTTGACGGGCGACGACTGCTGGCTTCTCTGCATCCTGTGTCTAAGGGAAGCAGTCTCTGTCACGTGACTCGATGCTTCCTCTGCACGTGCTCCACTATTATGTTGAACTTTTGATCTTCTTCTTTCGCTTCCTGAGAACCCACAGCCGTTGTAACTTATTTGGCGCTGAACTTGCTAAATCTAAAGGCCCAATTGGCTGATTAATAGTTTGAACCTACACTTGGCATGAACTCTGTTATTCTATGATTTTGCATCAAAATATTCAAGAACATTACTGCTGTTTATGGTCATGGGGTTCAATCTCAATGCGGGACGTGATGATGATGATGATGCCATAATTAATTGACACTGAATTTAATGCAAAGATTGTATCATATATAATTCATAGCCACAAAAAGATCATTATATCATATATAATTCATGGCCACAAAAAGATCGCGAAAAGGTAGGACAAAAATTAAAATGGAAAAGGAAGCATGGAAAAATCAATAGTTAACGGACAATAACAAGATCACGAAAAGATAGGACAAGATTGGTGTGTAGAAATGTAACAAGGGATACCGTCCGTCCCAAGATACATAAATAGACAAACTTTCGGTTTCTTGATATAACTTCCACGATCCCAACTACAACAACTCTAACCTCCCCAACATTAAATTAATTAATTTGCATTCATCACATTACCCCACCTTTGGTAAATCTCGATCTCTCTCCTCTCACGAACACAATCACGAATGCGAACAATGGCAATCAGCACTTGCTCTTCTGTTTCTTTTCTCATAATGATGCTCTTCTCATTGGGTAAATTTCGAAAACTATAGCCAACCTTTTTTTTTTTTTCCAAAATGAATTTGTATATTCTGATCAAAAGTTTATAACTATGAATGACCGACGACCAAATTTTATATATACTTTTTGAAAATGTGCAGGCATTGTGGCTACGACAGCTACAGTTTTCACTCTGGAGAACCACTGCAGTTACACGATATGGCCGGGGACTCTATGCGGAAACGGCGCAGCCACGCTCGGGGACGGGGGTTTTGCTTTATCCCCCGGTGCGTCGGTCCAGTTCCCCGTCCCAGCAACTTGGTCTGGCCGAATCTGGGCGCGAACGGGCTGCAACTTTGATGCCTCAGGCACCGGCAAATGCACAACCGGTGACTGCGGCGGCGTGTTGAAATGCACAGGTGGCGGAGCCCCACCTGTCAGCCTAGTAGAATTCACCATTGCTAACAACCCGAATGAAAAAGACTTTTATGACGTCAGTCTTGTCGACGGCTATAACGTTGGCTTGGGTGTTAAGGCAGTTGGTGGTAAAGGGGATTGTCAGTACGCTGGTTGTGTTGCTGATCTTAACGGCAACTGTCCCGCTGAGCTACAGGTCACGGATTCGGGCTCCGTTGTTGCTTGTAAGAGCGCGTGTGCGGCATTCAACACTCCGGAGTTTTGCTGCACGGCGGATCACGCCACCCCGGATACGTGTTCTCCTACACAGTACTCACAGTTGTTCAAGCAAGCGTGTCCCACGGCTTACAGTTATGCTTATGATGATGCCTCTAGTACTTGTACTTGTTCTGGGTCTGATTATTTGATCACGTTTTGCCCGAGTTAAAGTAATACGTTAGAAGGTAAGATATTTGATCATTTTTATTTATTGTCAAAGTGTATGTTTCGTGATTAATTCTTAGAATAGTTAAAAGGGTGCTCGTTCGAGTGATAATATACTTAATACCTCACTTTCCTTTGACGAGTTATACAATTAGCGTATCCGTGTGATGTGAGCTTCTATATTGGATTTGAGTTTGTTGGTTACTTCATGTTAATAATAAAGGGGTTATACTTTATTTAGTTAGCAATTTTGATAACTTTTTGCATATTGATTTTCATGTGGGTTGGTTGGATGGATTCAAAGTAATTGATAAATTAGGCCTTCTTTTTCAATTCTTCGAGTGTCATTTTCTCAAAATTAAACAATAAACAGAGAACACGATCTTGTTGTGTTCATTGCTTTTGAAGTTTCTCAGGTGGTTGAGTTGCCTTGGGCTAGACCCATGTTTGAAAAAAGAACTCATTGTTTCTCTACGGTCTCTGTCTTCTGATTAAGATCCTGATAATTTTGGTTTAGCTGATTTATGCGTTATCTCGATTTCGATGTCTCAGCTTAAAATCAAAATGTGCATTTAGGTATGTTACTTATAGTTTATATGACGTTCAAATGCTATGAAATTGTTATCTGCCGGCACACTTAACACTTTATATGAGATGTTCAAATGGTATGAATTTGCTATCTGCCGGCAAACAAACACGGATAAGTATGAGAATGAAGGCGAAATCAGATAGATAGCATTATGGAGACAATGTTATTGGTGATGACGGGGATTGATGACTATCAAATAAGATCAGGCCAGCGCGACCAAGCTTTCTATTTAAGAAAACTCATTTTATAATGGACGAGATTAGAATCTTGCTACCATGTTAAGGTTAGCGTTCATGTCTTATTTGCGAAGCAAGCAAATTCCAGACGTGCTCAAGGTGTTTGAGTAATCAGGCCGAAGCTGCGTCCTTCATCTTCATTTGAAAATGATTGTTTATTTAACTCCTTACGTCTGTAGGATTTTCTTTGCATTGATTTTTAGCCTTGTTGATGGCGGGCAATTGTTAATAACATCCCACACCGTGCAATCCGCATGGAGTTAAATAGAGAAAGGCTCAAAAGAAAACAAAAAAGACCAAACGGAAACATTTGAGGCATTTTGTTTTCCTTAAGGGCCTTCGGCCAAACATTAGCTCACTCTCAACAACCTTTCTTTTCTTCTTCTTCTCCTTTCCGTTTTTTTTTTCGCCTTTCAAATACATTACAGATTCTCTACAAAGTGGCTTTCATCTTCGAAAGCGGTAATTTTACCCAACTTCTTGAACAACTTTTGGGCTAACCATCAGGGAAAAACCTACATCTAGGGCATTACATGCCACCTCTCCTACAATTAAACCCTAGAAAAATTACAGGCCAAATTAACTAGAGAAAAAATATATATATCAAAAAGGTGGGTGGGGGGAACTAACGCTAGCTACTTTTTACAAACATTCCTTTGGAAGAACTATTTTTTAAATATAAACCACCGCGAAGAACATCTAACCATGATAGTCTAATATCACTAGACCCCGTGCATTGACCCTCCCCTTCCTCTTTACTGCTAAAGAGGGTCTGGTCTGAGCAGTCGAGTGATGCTCCACAAGCTAAATTATATGACTGACACGCTGAATGGCATACCCGAAGCCTATTGTCACCATCCTTGTCACACTTCTGGATGGAGATCTGGATATTCAGAGACAACAGTCTTAGTCAAGTTATATGAAGAAGGGGGGAACAAGGACATTACACACTTCAGATAGCGGAAGTGTCTTCCATATTATGATAATGAGTCATTATACCACCTACAATGCCATTTAGGCACAATAAGATCAAAGAGAGAGAGAGGTGGGACACTTACCCAGCAAGCTAGTCGCTTAGCAGCTTCATCACAGTAGCTAGTCCCGAAAATATTAAACAACTTCCTTGCACCACCTGGAAATAGACGGTGGTAGTTGGGTGTTACAACAACTTCTTCCAATTGTTGTAATATGCTTGATTCACTTGGTGCACAATGTTGCCCACCGGCATCCTTCTCCAGCACATATTTGCAGACTGCGAGACTGGAGATGAGCTTGGAGCTGTTCTGACAAGTGTAGCCTGCATAGTCTGAGCAACGGAATTCGCAAACTCCATTATCACAGACCCCTCCGTGGAGGCTGCATTGTTCATCGCAGACAGCTGCATATCATGGCCAAAAACGGCTTTTTAGTCACTAATTTATTGCATTTTTATTCATTTACATTGCGGTTATCTAGTAATTATTTGTATGCAGAAACATAGGGCCACAACTGAAAGATTACAAGCCAACTAATAGAATAACTTTCAGAAAAGGATAAAATTTCACTACCAGTAGAACAGTCAATGCCAGTGTACCCATTTTCACATTCACAGACCCCATTTGAAAGGCACTTGCCATGTCCATTGCAATTGTCAGGGCAAGAACCTACAACAGAAGAATCTTCAGTTGAATCACAAAAGCAATAACAGATAAAGGTACATGCATAGACTAGTGTGTGTAAAAGAGATTAATAGCTCACGTTTACTACAATCATGACCATGAAATCCTAGAAAGCAGTGACACTTTCCATCAACACAATCTCCATTGGAAGTACATGAGTTGGGACATTGCCCAAACACAGCAATTGGGCCAGTGTTACAGAGTTCATGGTAAGCTGGGCATATCAGTTCACCTACAAACACAATATTCAAAAGAACTTAAGGTGTGGAAATTTCAATTTTATTAAACCAAATCAGGAGATAGATAAACATAATTACCATTGAAACCCGGGAATTGAACTGGCCCTCCAGCTTCAGGACATACTTTCCAAATACCATCCACAGCAACCTAAAAGAAATGACGCGCATAAACAAACTTAAGTACAAAGATGATCCTTGCTCTAATTATAGTTTCCAAGCGAAAGGAAAAGTTGAGGCCCACTCAACCAGAATGGAGGCTTTGCAATCTAAAGATGGCAGCAGGTTTCTAAAAGTCATTATTCTTTTTTTGTAGGAAATTGTAACTTGTATTTAAAAGAAGCTATACCAAATAAATCACATTTCAAATAAAAAAATGTCAATTCATAACAATGGCTAGAAAGTAAACAAATCTGACAAAGGCTGCAATGTCAGCCGTAACTCATTCATCCACACAGATGATTAAAGTACTTTATGAGAGGATGTTAACAATACACACAGAAAGGCACCAAACCATACCTCCAGCGAGTTATTTACACATCTGTGCTGGTAGCAACCATTTCCTTGGGTCATAGAACCCCGTACAAACCCGGTACGTACTAGTGATGAGGCCATACACCTAAACATTTACAGAGAAATTTAGGTATTGATATTGTGACTTAAAACTAATAAACTATATGCCTTAGAAAGTTCCAAAACCACAATCTCACCTAGAGTTACTCCCTCGCACTTCACCCAACATTCTGTCTGGTGCTCGTGCACTGTTAGTATCTGTGCATGATCCATCAGAGTACGCTACAAAATAGGTGCAGTAATCAGCCAATGATGACTGACCACCTGCAATAGCCAACATTATAAGTTAATAGAACTTATAACCTAGTTGGATCTGCTTCATTCACTATATATGCTAAAACATTCATGCATTATGATGGTACTTGAGTATTAGAAGTGGCATAGCAGTACACGATGATAGTTACAAATTAATGTTGAACAGGCTCGAATGCTTATATCCCAGGTACAGGAAAATGCATAAAGGACATACGCCTATCCTAAAAGAGTTGTGCGCCTTACTATATCAACAAGTTAAAGCATGGCAAATCTCACTGATCTAACAATATTTTGAAAGGAAAGATTAAAAAAAGAAAGTACAAATGCCAGCATAGGACAAATTGTTCTCCGATTTCTAACATCTCCTAGAATTGAAATCTACAAAATTTAGATGAACAAATGATATTTGAATTTGTTGTCAAGTGATAGAAGGCCAGATCGACAAATGAGATATCCCAGACAGAACCAGACTGTTGATCTATCACGATATTTGAATTTCAAATTAGCAAATAGCAGCATGAAACTCATGGGAATTGGTAAATGGCTAAGGCCCAAAAAGCAAAAGAACACACCTTTGTTAGCCTGTGGAAAATAACGTGCCCATTGAGGGAGATCACCACTATAACTTACAATTGGGCAGTAACCCTCTGCCTCCCTATTATATGTACAACCAGACAACAGGGTTGTGTTGCAGTGGTATGCACCCTTCCAGAGGTTGCAAGGCGATGTAACAAAGTCAGTTCCTTGGTTTCGACCCCAATCAAGACGGTCTGCCATGCTATAATTAGCCTGGTACCAGCCACTATCCTCCAATAAAGCCAATGTCATTTTTGACACTACTGATCTGGTATCCACTGATCCTGTCATAATCTCATTCATCAGTAGTCTTTTCTCCCAGTGAGATCCTGCAGGCAAGGTAGCAAACAAACATTAATCATTACAATGTTAGATTTGACAATGAACTAGATATATCCAATATGGCGATATTGAAGGCAATAACTGTTGTAAATTTGTAATTTAGTCACATAAATTTCAATATTTCATTTTCCTTTGGTAAAAGCATCTTGCATAACAATCATTATAATTACATGTATAGTGATCTTGAGATGGTTTCACTAGTATCAACAAATTTACCGATGGCTGATAATAAAACTTTAAGCAGAAATAGGCACACAAAGAATGTAGTAACAGAAATTTAACAAAAGGAAAACCTGATGTTCCACGTCCTCCCCCATCTTCTAGCTCCAAACCAGTGAAATTCTCAGAAAAAGCCTGCCAATGTAACACTTATCAATAATTTGTGGGTGGGTTTTTTTTTTTTTTTTTTTTTGCGGCAGGGTTGTGGGGTAAGAATAATCTGTGGTTTTCTGGCCTACGACTTCTCAAAGATTTAAGCATGGAACACAAATACATAATATTCTCATGCTTCTCATAAGAGGCACATCATAATTACTGGCATAATGGAGAGTGAGAATTACCCCATAATGATAACGTGAGTGCATGACGACGTGAGGAAGCACAACACGTGTCACCATCCGCCCAAGCTTTTCATCCATAACTTGTTGAATAACCTGCAAAAAGCATCGAGTAGCAGGCCAGATAGAAACACTACAAGCAGATCTCTATCTACATCTCTAGATCAATTTGAAAGTAAACACCATAGTATTTACCTGACTACGTCTTCTTTTCCTCTCATCCCTAAAATGGGAAAAGGCATGGGGATCAAAGCCAAGAACATGCATAACCTGGAAGAGACTGAGAGCTGATCAGTGCAAATGGTGTATTCATATTTCCAAAAGTCATTACTGTGATGACCAACTAACCTCATGGATGAGAGTGGCAGAAAGTAGAGTCTCTGCTTCAGCAGTCAAATGGCGAGGCGCAACATTCACATGTCCTACACAGAAAAGATGCCATAGAGAAGATTTCAGAATTATAGAGCATGAAAGGGCAAGAGAATGTTAAGCAGTTCAAAGATGAACCATCAAATTTTCACCAGCAATTGCACGGCCCCATTGATCACGTTCACATGCCACTGCCCATGCTAGAGTGTTGCCAGTGGTAGGTCTTGTTGTCACCAAAAGAACTAAGTCCGCATCAGCAACACCCTCTACATATGATTTAAACAAACAGAAGGGTGAGTTCATTAGCATTTCAAGAAGCACCAGATGCACGTGGTACCGTAAGAGACAAATTCACCAAACAAAGTGAATTCCAATGAGATACCTTCAACATATTCACGTGGAAGCTGTACGCCTCCATCTTGTCCACAAGCAGAATATCCACTTAACCGCAAGTTCCCTTTCACTGGCTCAACAGCTAAGGCTCTCCTGAACCAGTCTGCTGTCTGGCCTAGGGCCTTCATGAAATTGTTCGCAAAAGTTAATGCTTCTGTCATATCAAAAATTCTCTGGGGAGGGTACAACAAGAGTAACCATAATAATGAAAAGCATACGAATTAAAACCTTGCGAAGGCGATGCCTTTTGTCCTTGTCAGATATATCATCCAATGTACAGTTATACCAGCAATCACCATAAATTGGAGGATCAGCATGAGGATTACAAGAAGGATTTCCCAGAAGAGAAGTGGCAGGAGGCTCCCCAAGCTGGTAAAGGAAAAAGGAGGAAAGAATGAAAACAAATAAAGCACACCAACATCAGTTATCAGTCATAGCCCAAGGCAACTATTACCAAGTTATTAATGATGCCAACCTTCACAATATCACCAACATTGCGACAATCTCTATCAGGCGAGTGACCCACAGCATCGTAATTTAAATAGATTCTAATAGGTTGCTTGGCATTCTTTATCTGCTCTTCTGAATTGGAAATCCCAAGCAATGCCCTTCCTTTATGGTGAAATGGTTTCGAGCTACCAGACTTCTGATAAACCTGTGGGGTAACCGAGTAGACTTTCCGACCAGGCCGCTTCCTCTGTTCAAGTATCTGGTCATGTATACATGAATGAGATACAATATTTTCACTTCCCCTTTCAGAGTCTCTCCGTGGCAGTTGGTGTTCTTGCAGTTTGGCATGTACAGCATCAAACCATAACCAAATCAATAATATCTGAAACGAAAAATTAAAAAACACATGTTATGCCAATATGAAACAAATTCAAACGGGTTTTTGGATGCACAAACAGAAACCCTAAACCAATTTGCTGAGCAAAATAAGCAGATCTAATAAAATCAACTCAAAAGTAACAATTAACAGCAAAAAGATTAGATTTTTCAAGTTCATCCGCTTAATTAACCAAACAAGCTGAACAACACTACTGATAGTTGCAAGACTGACCCAAAAACACAGTAGCATCAGACACTTGTCTGCCCTCTTGGGCAAACACCATGTTAGATAGCTCACCAAGCTAAAACTAAACACCAAGCACTGTTAACCAAAAAAGTATCACACAATTGCTCTCGCAGATAACCCCTGAAGCACTTAACGGAGAAATATTAAGTAATTTAAAAAGAACACAAAGTAGGAAGAAGAAATAGAACTCGGTCACCAAAACGGTAACTCTGCTAGTAAAGTCGGTTCCATATTAAAAGAAAAACCTGAATCTGAAAATTGCCCAGACTTGAACAGTGACTAAAAGAAATTGCAAAATTTGATTACTTTTTCCATTTAAAAAATAAATTTAAAGCTATAATTTCAAGTAAAAACAACACAAAACCCTAAATGTGGCATAAGAGTAAAAATGAAAGCTGACTGAGCTAACCTCGAAAATAACGGCAGCAAATCGAAGCTTACTACCAAATCGGCGAGCATTGCATGAACTACATCGAATAATTTCCTCCATGAAATAATGAAAATGGCAGCTTCAATACTCTCAATTCCATCAAATCGCCGGCGATTTGTCGATCGGCTTTAGCACCAAGAAAAACCGCAGGCTATTCTGCATTTCAATCGATTGAATCAAAACTATCAACACACAAAAAATTAAAATAACCAAAAGACTCAGCTTCGATTTTTATAATTTTGTACTCTCTCTCTCTCTCTCTTTTATTTTTATTTTTACTTTTCGTCTCTCTCTTTTAATTGGAAAGAGACAACGAAGATAAAAATGAACGGTCTCGATTCCCCAGCTCTGAAATAAATTTAAAGAATTGATAGACTGTTGTTTGCAATAAAGCAATGAATGAGTTATGGAGTAAGTGAATCGAAACGAAAGAATTTTCGTCGTTTCAGAGAATAAGAAAGAAACGAGAATAACAACAACAACACAATAATAACATTATACAACGAGAAATAAGAAAAAGAAGATTACGAAAAAAATCAAATATGGAGTGGGTGGTGGGGTGGGTGAGCCATGAAATTTTTTTTTTTTTTTTTAATGTTTTTGGGGGGCGCTTTTCAATAATTTTATTTCAATAATTTATAAAAATTCAAAAAATTAAAAAAAGAAAAAGGAATTATTACAGACATGATGAAATGAAATTTCAGGACAGATTTTGAAAATTCGCCCCCTGCGTTCAGAGGAACTACAAAAATGCCATTTTTATCTTTAAGTTTTGTGTCTGCCGGTCTGTTGAATAAATAATTAATAAATACATATATTTTCGTGCATTTAAAATTATATTAAAATCGATGTAAATATAAACGACGTCGGTTGCAAATATTCTTATCATTTTTCAGTGACTCAATCAATTTCACGCGGTCAATAAATACGAATCACGTCCTGCGCACGAGTCATCGCGTTAAAATGGATTAGGATGCAGCGTCGACATAATAACTCCGGTGGGTTGTCAATTTTTTCAAAAATCGGCGGCCCCACTTGCAATTTGAACGAACGCAATTGGTGTCAGGTTTTTTAAGACATAATTTTATGGCAACTTGATAATTGGTCCCACTAATCTAATATTAAAGAAATACACAAATTGAGGATTCCTTATCCTCAAAACTGTCCATTAAAAATTTTATTAAAATAATGTTAATATTCGTATTCCGAAATCCATTCTGTTTCTTTTTCTTCTCCTTTTGTTTTTCTTTTTTTTTTTTCAATTGAGTTTTTTTTTTATTATACATGAGACTATTGTTCAAATTACAACTCATATTACATGAGAGTATAACTGATATATACAAGCAGACTATTACTGGGACTAGATATCAACTCGTATGAAGTTTCGAGTTCTGTCTACTCTACTCACATATGAGCAAGGGAGAAGACTACCTTCAATTACTCGTATGAAGCACTGCCCAGATTTTAAATCCTCTATAATATTCGAGAACTGTTTACTCCACTCACACATGGACAAGGGAGAAGACTCCTTTTGTTTTTCTTTTTTTTTTAATTGAGTTTTTTTTTTTTGATTACATGAGACTATTGTTTTAAGGTTTTTCTAAGTAACAGCTGCTGTAACTTACAGCCGCAACTTTTTCAGTGTAACAGTAACTAGGTAGAGTTACTGTTCACTCGAAAAAATTGCGGCTGTAAGTTAACTTAGCAGCTCCCTTGTTTTAAAGGCCGGATGGCTTTTTCAATTGAGTTTTAAAATAAGGAAAGCTTTGGCATGCGACCGATGGTTTGAAATGGGCGCAATAATTATTTCAAATAGCTCTAACGTGAAGGATGTATTTGATAATTTATCTGATGGTTGTCGAAGAAAAAGAAATTCAATAAAAGTTTAAGAAAAAAATTTTGTTCAGAAATTTAAAAAGGAACATAACAAATCGTTTATATCAAAAGCGCTTTGTCTACAAATATTAAAAATAAATAACTATCGCGTGCGGTATTTTTCTTATTTTGTAAAATGTTTAAAAAAACTTTTTTTTTTTTGGGTTGTGCATGTAATTAGGTGAACGTTAATATTATTTTTCTTTTTTAACATAAGTAAACTCGGTTAGGCCATGAAAACTTTAAAATACATAAAAAGTTTTTTTTTTTTTGAAAGGTTAAAATACATAAAATTATTAAACAAATAAAATAATAACTTGCTTGAGAAGAGTTGAAAGCTTGAGTCCTCGCATAATAATATAATAATTTCAAAGAATTGAAAAATAATATGAAGAGTTTGTGCAAGAATTTTGAACACCAAAACTATTTATAATGTAACAAAATAAAGTCATTTGGCTGATAACTTTTTATTTTATTAAGAAAATGAAACATAAATCTTGAAAGGTAAATACAAATTTTAAAATTACCCTGTTCCAACAAACATAATTACTGAAGAGGTTCTATTTTTATTAACTCATTGATTAAATGGTATTTGCAATTTTCCATATATTATTTTATTTCAGGGAGTACTACCGGACCGCTAATAAATTGCTCTATGTTTTCTTATGAACTAATTGAAAAATTCCCAAGCAACAAGTGAATGGGAAAAGTTGGCTCTTTTTATTTGTTTTTAGCGTTTATGCATATATTCCATCTTTTTACAAATTGAGGAAAAAAGAATGGTTATGGTCCCAACGGAGATGACCTGAACTAATTTGTATTGGTTGGGAACAATTCCAAATTTGGTGGATAAGGTAAAGAAAAATCCTAAGCAAGTAATAGACCTAAATCGTTAAATTGGGATCAATGAGAAGGTTGGTTAGGTTTGGTATATATTTTTTGATAACCCACAGAGCAAGCTAATTCAGATCTTTTTTTTTTTTTTTTTTTTTTTTTTTGGGTTGGTGTGCTATAATTTGACCTCGCATCCATATTCCCATTTCATGTAATTAATTATTCTCGATGTTTATTATTATATTATGATTATTTATTCAGTCTGAAAATGAATCTATCATTGTCTTCGTATATGTTTGGTTACCAACATTAGTTAGCACAATACGGCTCATCTAATTAACGAAGCATGCCTTACCAATTATTTTAAGTGGATGAAAAGCCTAACGACATTAATGTTAATATAATAACCTCAAAAGCCAACCACCTCAAGTATTACCGGACTCGGGTCCCACCATTATTAATTATTCATAATCCTGTTCAGATTTTATTCAATATTTTCTTGCTAGCATTTCGATTTCATGTTGTTAATATTTCAAGTGAAGAGTTTTTTAGAAGAGAAATATAAGAGACAAGATTACTAAGTAATATGTTGAAGTTATATAAATCATCTGGGTATTTTGAAGTTCAATAAATGCTTACTAAAATACTAGATCTACATTTCTAACTCCTTTATTTTGAAATTTATATTTGGACTTTAAATAAAGTTAGGTCATTACTACCACAATATAGATGGTGAATGGTAAGATGATGGTGGGGTACAGACAAGAAAAGTTATAAGTTCATGCGGAAAAAGTGTCAGAAGTTGGACCTTCGGGTTCGGATGATAATTAAAGTAGCTCATGTATCACTGATAATGCTTTGTGCACTACTTTAAACTTTTGGTTGTAGCGATTAGGTTGCTAACACGGCAACCGGGGTGGTGCGTTTCGAACAAAATTCTCTGAAGCGGGTAAAGCAAATTAACTAACAAAACTACGAATGTCTCGTGTGCGGTGCAATAAATATTGAAGATTATCTGCCTTTTAATTTGCACTCCGCATGCGACTTAATTATGTTGGCCATGCTATGAAATAGAATGTTGGCTTTTTCGTTTTGAAGAAAGAAGCTTTTATATTGCGATAAATCTTTCCTGTGTTGACGAAATGCTTTGGAAATTCAGATTTTTTTTCTTTTTTTTGGGTTTTAAAAGAAAGGTGTAGATTTGTAGCCAAGTGGACACATTCATTTGAATAAAGCTAGTCCTAGATGGCAAGTGTTATTGCACTTTTTAATTGAGTGGTGGGTGTCACTTTGATCATCTTATTCTGAAGTTGAAGGATTAATTTGAGTCTAATAAATTTACAAATTAAGACAAATATTGCTATAATATTTATAAATAAAGAAATAAAACTCTCTCACGTATTTACAATATTGATTAAATAGATATCAGATAAAATAAGGTATGTGTGCGAAGTTGAAAGATAATGTAAAAGAGAGAAAAATAATTATCTGAAGATAAGCAATATGTAAGACTACGTAGAGCGATTAGGGAAGCGATTTTCGTAAGTTAATTATGTGTTGTACAACAGGACAAACCAAGAAATTAAAGAAGATTAGAATCATTGGAAAGATTTGATCGAGGCCTTTGGGAAAAAATACACTTTTTCTTTTTCTTTTTCTTTTTCTTTTTTTTTTCCTTTTTCTTCTCGGAGAAACATTTCGCTTTTATTGATTGCCAAATTTTGGAAAAAAGTTCAAGTTATTTCAAAACACAAAATTATCTCATACGGTTGGCTTGTTAAGCTTCTAATCGGTGGCTGCTTTCTCTCTCTCTCTCTCTCTCTCTATATATATATATATATGTGTGTGTGTAGTGTCAATTATCGATACATTTCATTCCACGTGCAACGCACACGAGTGGTTCTTTAATTTGTTCGTAAAAGCTAAATGAGAGTCAGTAAATTATTTAAAATAATTGCAGAGGCTTCACGTAAAATTAGCTTACATTGGAACTCATTAATAAGTTGATGTGTACTGTGTACTTATAAGATTAATTAGAAGTTAATTTATGAGGATTTATTCCTTTTGCTCGTGGAGGGATTAATGGAATTCTCTCGCTCGAGCGAGCTGAGCATGAGCTCCGATGCTCTGAGTTTACAAGTCAACTTTTGACGCGGCATGATCTCTATTTCATTATCCAAACATGAGATTTGCAGAAATCAAGCCCAATGGTAATACTGTACATATCGTACAAGCTCAAATGTGGAGAAATAATAAGCAGACAAGATTAGGGACTGCAAAAGGTCAGCGTACTCCCTAAATTAAGCGAGATCATCACTATCATAATCGTCAAGATGCTTATAATTAAATAATACGATTCATATATCATCACCAACACACAAACATTATTATTGCAGGTCAGATTTCAATTAATTATCTATTTGCTCTTCAGATATTAAAGAAAGCAAGAAAGAAAGAAGTGAGTGAGAACATTATAATAAGAGAATAATTAATAATATCAAATAGCTTAAACTAACTACGCACATTTGGAAGGTTGCTGTGGAATAAGCTAATGCCTAATAGTTGAACAACCATTTTAAATAAATAAATAAATAAATAAATAAATATATATATATATATATATATATATTTTCGTGACTTCATATCCAAATAATGTTGTTAAAAAAAAATTTTGATATAGTGCAGTCAATAATGCATGGCTCATGAGAAGTTGATCGAATCATGGTTTGGAACATAAAACTGTAGTATAACATTAATTGGGTGGCTTACAATAATGAAAATACGAAGGGCTGTCGTGTTTGACCCTGAGTAAGACGGTGAGAAATTCCAATTCAATGATTTTATTAAAGTGGTTATATAATTGAAACTGGCACATGCACCATTACATATTGATATATGGTCAGTGTGATCACCTTTTTTTTTTCTTTTTTAATTTCATCTTTCAGCATGGGATATTGGCTCTAATGTTGGCTCCATGGCTAGCTAATTGTGGTCTCAAATATCGTGGGACAGAGTTAGTTGTTCGATGTAAAAGGCATTTGAGGGATGATGATTGACGATGAGGTGGAGTGGGCACCAAAAGCTAATGATGTTTCTTCTACTCAATCGAAAATGTCCCAAGAAAATTTTTTGTTGGTATTTCTTTTTCTTCACCGAGTGAGTGAGGCTGCGAGCTTCGACAATTAATTTATGCTCAGTCATATCCTTGTGAATTAAGAATAAAATCTGGAATGATGCATGATATACTGTGCCGAGCAAATGGCACAAATTAAAAAAGAAAAATTCAATATAACGCGTAATTCGTTGGAAGCCCAGACCCCAAACTTTTGAGTTGTTAAAAGACCATTTTGGATTTTTAAGGAAGAATACTTGGGTCGGGTCAACTTGTCAATTTAATTGGGCTTCACAGAGTCATGTATTTTATTGATGGGGCCTCCTTAGTATGATCAGGCCTAGTTGAAGTCTGCATTGAGAAGCTACCAGACTATATAGAGCCTTAAATTAAAAATATATATATTTAAACCATTTAAATTGCCAAAAATGTGAATTTTATGAAGTAACAAGATTTGTGCAATGGTGATGGTGTCCTTTGACCTGTAGTATTATTAATATGTTGAGCTTCGGAGCCCAATCAACTCAACTTCTCTGGCTCTGTACCGAAAAAATAAGAGTAGTTTTTTATCTTTACCGGGGGGTGTCGACTCAAAAGATAAATATGAGGGTAGGATTTTGATACCCTCAAAATTTCTCATAATTTTTTAATTAAAATTATTTAAATAACTTAACGTAAATTAATTTATTTGTTTATTCTTGAATAGAAATTCAATTAAAATTTTAGATAAATTATATTTCATAATTTTTATTTATATTTTGAATTTGAATTAAAAATTTAACTCTTAGAGTTCTGAAGATAAAAATTATATAATAAAAAATTTAAAATAAATTTAATATTTTAAATCTTCTGTGTAATTTAATTTTATGAAAAAATAGTTAATTTTAATATATGAATTTGTATTTTGTCAATTAAATTAAGGAGGCAAGGGGGTGTTATAAGACTTTTAGGCAGGTGTTAAACACTCCACCCTAAATATATTTGGCCCATCGAACACTGGTTGGTTTAGGGTTTTATATGGGCGTGAGGTATTCGTGTGTCCGATCCACAACCTAGCCCCTAGGTTATATTTCTAGGTTTCAAATGGGCCGATGTCGCGTAGTTTGTGTATTTTTAGATGTGAATACATGCTACGAGTGAAATTTTGAAATGTTGTCGAACAAAGTTTATCAAGATCATAATGATGCCGTGTTTACTTGTGAGTAATTGAAATGGGCTGCAATCAGAATGAGAATAAATTAGAATGGGAATAAGAAATGAGAATCAGAATAAATTGTTTATTTAAAGGACAGGAATCAAAATCGAAATGAACTGAAATCCTATTGATGTGTTTATTTTATCTTAGAATCGGAATCAGAATAGGAATAAGTTGAATTGTTTCAGGTTACTAAAATGCCCTTACTTCTTAATAATAATAATAATAACAACAACTACAACTACAACAACTAAATTCCATAATAATAATAATAATAAATTTTCAGTTTCGTTTTTTTTTTCAATTTATATTTTTTAATTTCTAAAGAGGGTATTTTAAGAATATTTAAAGTGTAGTGGGGATAATTTTATTATTTCTGGGAATGGAAACCCCTCCTCCGAAATCACAATTATAGGAATCAATCCAAAATTTATATGGAATTGTAAAACTCCTTCTCATTCTCAATTTAATAAATAAACAAATTATTCATTTGATTCTCATTTCTGGTCGGTAAACATGGCATGATATTCATGCTGTCAATTTTAAATTATAAATTCTAAATTGTATAAAGCAATTCACGGCCACGGTAACCAAATTGATTTCAAACTCTGACAACACCTCCGCGTTTTATGGTATTTTATATGCACGTGTGTTGTGAAGCTGAAGCATGTACATTTGCATGTTGCAGACGCGTGGTTTCTACTTTGCCGCTACAATCAAACTGCAAAGATTCTGTTTCCCAGTCTTTACGTTCTATTTCCTTTTCCTCCTCTGGCGGTTGGGCCAAGTCTCTACCGTCAGCCCGACTCCGCCTCTTACATTATACCAATTTTATGAAAATTTTTCTTTTTAAGTCACAACAATGAAGCTAACTAGTATTGTTACCACAATCATTGTTCGTCATGGTTCTAAAATTTCCCGAACTGTATATATCATTTACAACAAAGGAGTATCAATTTGCACAACCCAAACATTGGAGTCGCCAACCATCAAACACATCTCTGCCCTCGAATAACACTCGAGAGGAAATTTTGGATTTTGCACTCACTATAGCTCCTACATTTTTCCGTCAACATCAAAACTTGTTCATTTTTCTGAAACTTTTTAACTAGAAGCGTTGCCTCAAGAAGCCTTAAAGTGATGTAAACTTGGCAGGCCATAGCCATGACATCCTTCGGGTGTCGGATAAAAGAGCTTGCGCAGGTGGTTGTATTTTTCCTCGTCAAAGTTGTGGGCCCTCATCAGTTTCCTTTGCCTGGACTTGAACCTGCGGTGGTAGTAGCCGTCAAAGGTGGGCTCAGTGGACGTCCTTAGAAAGAAACCAAAGGCTAAAGCAAAGTGGAGTGATGTGACAAAGAAGCAGATGGGCTCCATCACATCCCAACTGAGTTCCCAGAATGTGAGCCTCATGAACCCAAGTGTTTGCACCGTTAAGAAACCCAACCCACAATACAACTCTCCTCGAACCAGGGCCTTAGCCTTCTGGTCAATTATGGCCTTCTGCATTTCCATCTTCTCCAGTACTTTTCTTCTTGGGTCACTGGGCGTTGCTACAGTTTCACAAATTATGCTCTCCATCGATTTTGCCACCTGTAATCATCAAATAGCCGGATCGGATTATTATTATAATCTAGGACAATTTTCAATTATGTCAGAAAGTCTCGTCTCTTGGCTTGATCGTCACGCGCGAGACAGATTGACAAGTAAACGGTTGCGCAAACAACACTCCACCCGCACCGGACAAAGCTTAAACAAACGCTTTTATTTATTTATTTATGTTTATTCTTTTACCTCTTTGCAAAGAATTCAATAAAAATAAAAATAATAATAATAATAAAGAAGCAACTCTGTCCTGCCCATAACCATAGACGATAGATCCATGTTTTTGGGTGTAAAGGTCTCTAGAAAGGGAGAAACTGAATGTGACAGAAGGCCGGTCATCATGTCAGCTCACTTCGTCTTTTAATCCAGAATCAATTCCAGGGTTAGTGTGTTTAGCCAATCAAAAACTGTTGTTCAATTTTTCAAGTTTCATCTTTTAACCACCCTCTCCCTGGCTATTGATTGAGTGTTCCTCCAATACAATTCTTCAGATTGAAGATGTCCTCACCCCGCCCCTGATTTACAGTATATATATAATGTAGGTGAATTTTCATATAAATATATTTTAAAGAAAAAGAAAATCACAAGTTGGAATAAACAAAATCCCCATATTAAGGATAATATCTAACTGTTTTGTTTGCTAGAAACATAAAACATAATATTTATTATTTAACAATAAAGTGAAAGATTTATACCTGCTCCGGTCGTAGAAAAACTATGCTGCCTAAAACGATGACGTTTCCGGACTGATCCAAAGACTTTGCGAATTCAGCCCCTTGACTCTCATTCTCACAGTTGTCAACACAGAAACGAACAAACTCGTTATACGAAATCGAATTCTTCTGAGTCTCTCTCAGCTTCAATTTCAGCTTCTCCATTTGCGACAGCCTCAACAGTTTCCTCGCGTCATCGACCGTTAAGCCGTACAACGAACCTCTAGTCGTCTCCATCGCCGTCTCCGCCTTCGGATCCTGAAGCGACGGCGCAAGGCCGTCAAGCCGCAGGCGATCTCCGGCGATGTTAATATTTCTCAGTTTCTCTCTCATCTTCTCTCCGACAGGCGCCCAGAGAAACTGAGGGAAGCTCGAGGCAGATTGGTTGATGGCTCGCCGTTGGAGGATTTTGCGGAAAAAGCCTTTCTCAGTGAATTCCGGAAACGTTATGTATTCACGGTGGAAGTTTGTTCTAACGGCATTCGGAGGGGCGAGGGTGTGAGTTGAGGGTGAGTGTTCTAGAGTTACAGCAGGTGACGAAACTCTGTAACCGTAAATGTAACTCTTGCTAACCAGACGCTTCATTATAGTCTTACGAAGCGCCATTTATGAGGTAGAAATAGAAAAGAGGAAGAAGGAAGGGAGGTCCGATAATTGAGGACTTGTTTTTTTTTTTTTTTTTTTGCCTTTTTGTGAATTACGGTGGAGGTGGTGCGATATTTATAGGGTCCGAGGATAGAGGAGAATCTTGAGTTTTCGGAGAATCTGAAAGGGTAAATTGGCGATATGAATCTTCTCAATTACTCGCAATTATTTTTAACTTTTATTTTTCAAAAATATTTACTTGCTGCTTCTACTTTCACCTTCGCGGTGGACCAAGAATGGAAGGCCAGACGTGGCTGCATTTGATTTGATCTTGTTGATTCGCGTCCTTTGTAACGATTTTGAATGTTGCAAAACGACATCGCGTATGTGTCCACTGCTTTTGAAAGGACTGAATTACCCCTAACAGACTTCTTTTTAGCTATTCTGAATTTTGCGAATTAAGTGTTTAATGCTGCATTAATCAATTGATAATTGGACTGCAATCAGAATGAAAAATGAGATTAGAATAAATTGTTACTTAAGGTAGGAATTCCAATTAGAATAAGACGTATTTTATTAGTATATTTTATTTTGTATAGGAATCAGAATGAATTATTACATGATATTAAAATATTATTAATTAATTAATGTTATTAGTATAATAATAATGAAATAACTATTTGAAAATATTTTAAAATTTATGAGTATTTTTATAAATTCTATAAATTATTGAAAACACGGACCAAAATGCAAAATATAACTAAGGGTATTGAGTGGAGTAAAAGGATTAATCCTAAGAATGGAAACTTATTCCCAACCTCCTAAGAAAATAAAATTCTTATTCCTTAATCCCAAATTTACGTGAGCCCCGAATCTTTCATTCATATTCCCCTTCTATTTTAGCTAGTACACTACATCCATTATTCTAATTTCAGATTCTAATTCCTCGATCCCACAAGAAAAATACACCATAAATATACATTTCTGTGTTCCACCGTACTCTATCATTATTTAGTATTATGTTTACCTGTGCAATTTAGTAGTTATGTTATTAAATAATATTAAAACATTACTTAAATAAATGAAAGTAAGATACTTAATTTATTAATGAAAGTAAAACAACCATTACCGACAACCAACAACGACCTCCGTACATTACAGGTCTTGTTTGTTTAAGTAAATATTTAATATCATTTAAATTCCTATCTGGAGCTCTTTGTAACAAACTAATATCAACAACAACATAGCTCTCTTCGCCAAATATCTACAACTGAAGTTTTGGAATCCAAAAGTTTAATTGTAGATTATGGCAACTGGAAACCCAATTTATGTTAACATTAGTATCGTTGTGTTGTGCTTGAGACAATTATATATGTAACCACAACAACAATAGCGATTGACAATGGTCGAGGTGTAAACAATCTTAAATGAAATCAAATATAAATTTATTAATTATATTAAATTAAATGAATTTAAAAACTTCTTCTTAGTTAATAGGTATGATGCAATTGATTTCATCATAAACCGTCCTTTTGCTAAATTTGCTCAAAACTCAACATTTCTGGAAGTCATCAATTAAAGTGAATACTCGTGTGATTGATGAAGCTAATCGTTTCATTGTGCAGTACCATCAATAAATAGCATAGATCAATGGGGTTTTTGACTAAGGAAGAATTTATTAGGAGAAATTCTATAATACATTAGAGGTAGCATGTCAATAAGTAAATGATGCTATAACATGTGTTCGTTTATTTTAAAAAGTAACCATGCAAGTGATGTTTATATTAAGTTTAATTACACATGTCATATATACATTAGTTTGTTGTATTATCTCTAACATATTATAGAATTTCTCATTTATTAGATAGAGGAAGAATTTATTTCATTAATATCAACAAAACTATTTTTTTTTCTTTTCTTTCGGACTCGTAAGTATGTGTATGTTAAGCATTAATAAGGATAATGCTGTAAAATTATGGTGAATGAAAGTTATTGGCTACTATAAAAATCGTAGGGGAAAGAAATAATATATGTTGATTTCAGTAGACGAAAATTGGCAATCTCCCTGCCTTTATAGATGTTATGCTTGCTTAATTAACTACTTAGTCTGCAATGATAAAAAGGAAATTGAGAAAAAAATGTGCTTGGTCCATAGCATAGATACAAATGAACAAAAATATGAATCGGGAGATTTGTATTGCTGAGCATCATATATATTAGCAGAAATATATAAGGGCTAGAATTGTCTTTTGACAGCGTACAGCAGCTGTATATTGAGCCGTAGCCTGGTAAATTCAATTATATTAACCAACGAGACGAAGAGAAGATCGAGCCGATACACTTTCTCCGGAGCAACACATGAATGGTCAGATCTCAGATGCCAGATTTAGAAATTCGAACAGTGATAACGTTTGAAATAGAGCATGTTGGTTTTAACTGAGACAGGCTTATTCGGTCGCCAGTATAAACGTTCCACTTCTATACAACTTCGCTTCACTTGTCACTCACAAAACCTTCGCCTTTTTGCATGTTAGCCCTGTCAACATTCTTCGCATGCCTGCCATTTGCCTTTCAAACTGCTTTTGCTTGGAAACGGCATATGCCATGTTAATTACGTTACGTGTCTGCTTAAGCTGGACTTGCGGGGTCGAAACGCTTCATTGTTAACGCAGAAATCATACTTGTAAAGAAAGGAAAAAGTCCACCGGATGGTTAGAAATATGACCCAATAATAATAATAAACAAAACCTGATACTAACTTAAAGCATTTTCAAGTCCATGGGGCCGTCCCATGCCAGGATATTAATTCATTTGTGACTTTTGATTCCTGATCTCTTGCCGGATCCGGCAAAAGATTAAAGGATATCTCATTATTAAAGAGATTATGACCGGTTTGATAACATTGTATATAATTTTTAAAATAATTGTTATTAAATGTACTATATAAAAAATTATAGTCTAATAAATTTTGTGTTCAAAGTGCAGTGGGTTTTAAATAATTATAAAAAAAAAATTGTTAAATCGTACCACTAAATATTATAAGAATACAAATTATTAAAATGAACATAATATTGAATGAAATTTACTTGCACACATAAAGCAAAAAAAACAATAACTATAAATCTAAAAAATTAGCTAAACAGCAGAAAAATTGTAGCAACAGAAAGTTGTTTCAGAACTTTACGGACATGCGATTTAATGAGAAGTTGTTTTTGTGGCTTTGTTCAGGAGGTTTATCAAAATTTGCTTGTGTTCTCAGTAGATCCTTAAAAAGTTAGGAGGATGGGCAGAGAAAAATGTCTAGAAGAGGATCAGATCAATTTAAAAAAATTAATATAATCTCATTAAATTTATTGATTTTCACTTCTTAGCTGAATAAGAAGAATTTCTGGTCTGTGTAATTTATTTGAAGATATATATAAAATTGTATTAATTATTAAACTAATTCTTAAAATTAGGATTCCTATTTCTACCATCTGGTTACCGGAATCTGGTGTATGGCATAACAGAACTTCCTTTTGCCCTGTATCTTGCTAACACAATCACATTATTGTTGGATACTGCTGCAAATCCCTTTATGCACAGTAATTATACTTGTAGTTAATTAAAGAGAAAAACTTTTCTAGATCGACAACCACACCATACGCTGCAATAATTATTATATTTCAGTTAATAAATTGTGAGAACAGCCATATAAACGAGCACACCCTTTATTAACACAAATGGAATATTCTCGTTAGTTTGTCAAATAAATTATCATTAATTAAATTGAGCGGTTCATCACTATATATACATGGATTCCATTACAGTGATTTATTAAAAGTTAATTCATCTGATTTGGGTTAGGAATTTCCCTACATAAGCAACATATCTAAAAATCTTGGGCATCTCATTTGCTCTATTTATATTAATATTGATGAAGCTTTCTGACACTCTTTGTTCAATGGCTAAAACATTTAAAACGCATTCTATTGAATTTTTTTTTTTTTTGGAATTTTGGGAAGGACACATTCTATTAATTAATATACGTAATCTTGCATTCTCACTCACACATTTCATTGATTAAAGGTGTGTGATTGCAATGAGATTCTTGTTAGGTCAAGTGGGTTATAGATTCCCAGGCATGCGAGATAGCGAGATAGAGATAAAGAGTATTCAATCTGAAGGGTTCGATGGGTCATAAAAGAAAGATTACAAAGAAATCCAAGAATCGTTTTTAATTCACGGAAATAAGAATTAAAGAATCCCAGCAAATTGGGGAAGAGGGAATTGAATCAGAAAAAATTAGGCCGTCGGATTCCGTCGATCAATCGGCGATTGAAAGAGACACTGCGTGTGAGACGCCAACTACTTTGTGCCTTGTAAATTCAACTCTTTATCCTCACAGGCGACGGGTGACCAAATTGGCATTAATTTTGTCCACGTACCCGCATTTCCTCGGGCTGCCCTACAATGCCCCAAAAAAATAATAAAATAAAAAATCTCGTTCTCATGTCAGAATTGCTGGGAAAACTATTAACAACGGCGTGCTCGCACCGGCGAGATTGCGATAACTTCCGAAACTTAAGGGGGGGTCTGTTTTAGTGGGAATCAATCGTGGCAGCCCGCACTAGCATCATTGCCGTCTTTGTTGGCCACAAAGTGTAATTAATTGTCTCGATGCGGCTGATGATGCGTGGTTTAAACTTGAAACTTTTTACTTCTTGCTAATGGGCTAACCATGAATTATCGATCCTCTATTAATTTCTTGCTTTTCACAAAATGTTTCTACGTAAGCCCACCGAAATTTTTGAAGATTAGCGATGGCCTTTTGGTGACAAAACATGTTTTCTCTGACGAGGTCCACTCAGCCACTAGGCATTTTAATTCGGGGGGGAAGCTGACGCCATGTAAATTGGACTTTTGGAAACGGATCCTCCAGTCAAGTAGTGTTTTGCCACAAGTGAATTGCACCGATCCTTTTTAGGTTTTAGCTTTATTTTGATTATATGATCACGTAATAAGTTTCTTCCACATCTTTAAGTTTTAACTGAGTCTATTATTTGTTTTTTATTAAAAGGCTATTGCTTTGTGCATCTCGGTGAGAATTGCACATTGGGAAATGATTAGGCCGTAAGCCCACGGCATGCAATGGGATCCAAATCTGACGCACAACTTCAAAGTCGATAGGTTTTAAATTAATACGTGGATGATGAGACTTTTGAGTAAAGTCAATATCATCACCTCACATATAATAATTATCATTTTTTCTTTTAATTAGAGATATGTGACTTTAATATGGTCAAAATCAAGTTAAAAAAGTAAATACATTCTCATGTTGTATATATATATATATATTAGAATACTTTATTGGAAGTGTAATGTTAAAATTAAGGATAACCTAAAAGATGAAAAATACATATTCTAATTATTTTGTCATATAGTATATGGAAATCCACATTCTTTCATCTTTTATTAACTTTAATGTAGTTAGAAATACCTGATTAGAAACATATACGAGTAATAATTTAGTGGATGGTAGTTCTCACTTTACAGTAAACATATGACTGACAGTAAACATATGACTGACAGTATCGTTTGTCGTTGTCTGATCAATCCACGACTTAAATATTATTCTCAAAAAAGTTATAAAATTTTACCACATGTCAAAATGCTCACCATATGATGGGCCAAAAGGCTGGCGTCCCTTGCTGTAGCATAGTATGAGGTTTTGTACTTGATTTAATACCTCGTCAATTTGGATCATCTTAAGATTCTTCAAGCTAATGCATGTGCCGCCCTCGGAATTTTTTTCGATGCTAAGTGAATAACAGTTTGAACCCACGAATATATTATCCTTCGGGTGCCCTCAAACTAATATGCCGTGTAAGCATGCAAATGAAATTACGACGTAGAACAAATTGATATTCCTTAAGCCTTGTGGGCGAATTGCTGTTGTTAATTCTCGAAATAGATTCGTGTGAGCTCACATATATTCTTTGATATGGTTTGACATATTGCCGATATCAATTTGGAAAAGAAAAGCTAGGTTCGTTTCAACTACATCCAGTAGCTTAAACACGATGCCCCATATTGAGATTCATATGTCAATTGATAGTTAAATATAATTTCATCCCATTTTTTTCAAAAGTAGGTTAAAAATTCTGCAATGAACTTGTTAGCGTTTATTTATGTGCATGGAATGGAATCCTGATAGATAATCCTGTCACAATTGCGTAGATACTACAATGTTATGGACACGCATAGCATAACTTTGCGTCCATCTCGGAGGCAGCCCCATTTGGCCGGTTGAATCTTTAATTATTTGAAGTTAAAATGCTCGTGATATAAAAATATGCGAATATAATGTCCAATTTACATAAATCAGATTCATATCTACATTATAATAATCAAGTATGGATGACATCTGCAAAGAGAATTGATTCATATATGCCTTTCTGTTGTGGATATGGGCATGAAGAATTTCAACCAAGTGCTGTTGCGTAATTTTATATCTAGCTTATTTGCTATCAATATTCTATTGGACCTTTCAGATTTATGAGTTTTTTTTTTTAACCATATTTAATTGAACTTAAATTAATCCTAAACTTTAGATTAATCATAAGATCAGCTAGCAGTTGCTTATACAAACTTTTCGTCTACTTCTCTTGTGTTTATGCGGAACGTTTATGTGATTACGTGTTGGATATTTTTTTTTCAATTACGTTTTTTATATTCTTGAGTTGTAGTTTACATAACGTATAGAGGAATGCGTATTCGGCCGACTCTTTATATGATTTGTCTTGATTTTGCATGCAGTGGGGAATCAAAAGGCATTAATATTGAAGCTTGGATTTTTTAGCTATAGTAAATCTTATTTGTTGGAATTAATTCGACTGCTCATTAAATGTATTACTTGAGAGAGGAGGACTCTTCATATGATTCATCTTGATTTTACACCATTTTGACCAAAATCAATTTTCTTTTTCTTTGATTTTACCGGTGTAAAAAGTCAAAATTAAAAATTGTCCTTGTTTTTATTTTTTTAATTTCAATCTTTTAATTCACATTGTAGAAAAACATGTTTACAAATTATTTTTTTTTTAATTTTCGTATAAACAAAAACCTCACTCTTGTATATTTTAAAGTATATAAGTCTTTGTCTTGCACTTCATTGTATATATAAAATTTTATCTTATATCTATCTCATAGTGCAAGATGAAACTAGTATAAAAACATAGTCAAGATTTGTGTAATGAATATTAACATATGAGTATGAACAAGAATATTAGAAAATTTAGAGGACCAAGAAAACGTAAATTAAAACATGAGGGTCAAATCAAAACTCATGGTAGGACGACTTCTTTGACCAAATACCTCCTTCACAAAAAAAAAATGATATCAAATCTGACTCTAGTGCTACTGGAGTTTGTAAATTGCAATGCCCTTTGGCATCTGTAATTAAAGATGAATGCCCCATCTGCCCAAATAAAAGGAAAAGTTGAACAAAAAGCTACTTGAATAAATAGAGCATGCGCGCAATTTGACACTTTCTTTGACCAAAACAAGTTGTTTTGTGCTTCTATGACTACGATTGCAGAAACGAGTTGATAAACATGCGATAGCAACGAAAAGTGGCAAATGCAAGTGCCAATAATAAGAAAGCCGCTTTGATTGAGCGTTAAGGGTTTGAAATTTAAGCTTTGACCGATTAAATTAGACTGCGATGGATATCGTGAGTAACATTAATATATTTGGTTATTGGCTTGATGTTGAAATTGGCGAAGTGACTGCAAATGAAGTCGCCCCCATTCTGGGATCTAAATTGAATCTTTGACCAAAAGAGATTGAATCTTTTGCTGTTTCGTTGATTAGTATAGTATGACGTCATATTTCAATAATGGAGGCTTTGTTTAGGTGAATGAAATGGAAAAATGTAATGGACTAATGGGATCAATTATTTTGACCGAGAAGAAGATGAAGCAGCAGGTGCAGATATTCTTGTGATCAGAAGTATGTATGACCACTTCGCTTCTATATCTCAGGCGTGAAAGTTAACGAAACGAACGACAAATACGCTTGGTTTGCTTTGGTGAAAAAAATGGGGCTTGATTGTTGAAGTAAATTTGAATTTGAAGAAAGGCTCTCGCGAGCAGTTTAGGGTGGGGAATTTAGACGGTGTCTCGAGAGGCCTGCTTAGCCTTCAATTTTTATCTTCCTACCCAGAGCTTGAAACCACTGTTCCACTGTCTGTTGAGTGATTAGGGCAGGCTTATTGGATAAATTTGGGCTTTAAAATTAGTAGATTGGACTAGACGGAACTGTAGAGTGGAGCAATTCAAGGCCCACTTTGCACCTCATCAAACCCTTTCGTATTTTTTAGAGTGGGGAGCTTCCAAGTTCCAACGCCCTTGGGACCTATTTTCGATACTTATTTTAACACCAAAAATACCCTTTTTCTTCATAAACCCGATAAGCACTCTAAATAACCCCCCCCCTAAATTTTTTCACTTCTAAAATAAAATGGAGTTTATTTCTTTTGTAATCTAATTCTCTATCCTTTACGCAAAACAACTTTTCTGGGTGATAACTCTAGTTTAAAATAAACATATTTAAGCTATAGCTTAAAAGTAGTAAAGCATGATAATAATTAATTTTTTTTATGAGAATAACGAATCTGTTAAAAAAATAAATAAATATTATGTCAAAAGAATATTGGATAGATGAGGAGTCGCAAATAACATGTTGATATATTTAAAAAGTTTGCAGAGAAGATAAATAATACAGAACGCTTGGATTTTATGAGAGTGAAGATGAGAGAAATAGTTGATGAGTTTAATTAGAATCATATGAGCGTCCTTAAAAGTAATTACATTAATACAGGGGTGTTATGAGGATAATGAAGCGGTGCTAATAGCATTACTCTATTTTTTACCTAGTTGTTGTTTTACACTGTAAATGACCATACAAAATGATAAGTTAATTTGGTGTCCAAGATGTACAATTAAGGAGGTGTATGAGAAGCCAATATCATTAATTAGGGCTCTCTTCTAATCTCAATTTTCTTTTTTAAATGCAAGCTCGACATCAATATCATTCAGAGATGGGTTATATGAAAATAATTAGATAATTTTATAATTTTATTTACATATGGAATTTGATGAGATAAAATGAGTGGCTTAATACAAATAGCTCAACTGAAAACTGTTAGTATAATCATGAAAAGGAAAAAAAAACAGTTTTCATCCCTAAGGTTTAATACAATAGTCAATTTCATCTCTATTTTTCAGACGATAGCCCCAAATATCTTTCCACGAATTTACAATTGATTTACTCTACAATTCATTCAGGGAGTTTCAGTTAAATAAATGCAAATAATTTTAAATAAAAATCTGAAGAATGATTAAATAGCATCTGATTTTCTGCATAAGTTTAAAATTTAAATATAACTTAATAAAACAAAAATAACACTAAAAAATATGTAACACACACACAAGTGCGCGCACGTAGACATATATTCATTAAATATTTTTAATGAAGTCAACTAAATTATTGAATGTGTAATACTACTAATAATACTACTGCTGCTAATAATAATAATAATTTTTCAATCAAGAATCACTATCAATACTAAGATCAAAGATAGCTAAAAGATTGAAAAAACATCCTTTCGTTGGTTTACCATTAATATAATGTATAATTCATTGAGGGCAAAATAAGATTTTTAAATAAGGACATACAAACTTTTTAAAATATAACTTTCAAACACAATTAAAAAACATATGCTTTTCAGTATAAATTTAAAATTTAATGATTACTTAATGACTAAACAATAATACCACTGAAAAATATGTAAAATATATATTTAGGACAACATTTAAAAAAATAAATTTCATAGGCACTAGAGATATTATTATTATTTATAAATATCCTTTATCTTGTCTTTAATTTTAATATGGTCAAGATAACTAAATAAATAAGCAATCAGCATTGTTATTCTAGCAATAGCAAAAGCAAAAGCATGACTCCTCCATTTACTTAAAAGAATACACACTAAAGGCCTAAATAATAATAATTTTTTAATTATGAATCACTATCAACATTATATTCTATAATATCAGGGTTGAAAAGGGCATTTTCTAAAGAAAAAAAAAAAAAAAACAAGATTGATGATTTGTTTGGATATCAATCTCGTGTAGTTGTTATATGCAATTATTCAGCAGTTAATTGGCGGCAGAAGCAATGTGTTAATGTTGCTTAAAATTTTATACCCATTTCTGATGCATTTTATAGGTAGAGCCATAGAATCATAATTTTGGCCCAATAACAGAGCCGGTGAAATTTAAACAGCAAAGACTTGAACATTGATCGAAATAAAGTAGCATTGTAGCGGCGGTGGTGACGGTGTGATGTGAAAGAGATTTAAAAACGAGAGGAGACAAAGAAGCATGGCTTATTTATTACAAAGTAATAATACAATATTATTGGTCAAGCGAATGCTCCATGTTACACTGTAGACCAGGCGCAGCAACTGAGCAACATATTTCCTTGTGGAGAAATGGCTGGTTGGCAAAAAATGCTTTTTCAGGGCAAGGATTTTGAAACTGCACATGGGTTCAGTTCAATTTTATTGTGGCTTTATCTGCAGTGGAAAAGCTTTCATCCTAAAATCGCAGTTTTGATAAGCCAAAGGCACCAACCAAAACGACCAAGCGACCAACTTACTTTATTGGCGTGCAAATTATTTTCCATTTGGTCATTCACTGAAATTTCAACCACACGCTAGGGCCTAAGCCCTAAGCTATGCTTCTACGGGGAAACTTGGTTAAAGAACACAGTTAGACTTGTACTAGAGAGAGAATGGGTTGCTTCACTTTGACGGATCATATAATGATGAAATAATAATTAAGTATATTTGCCTGCATTTTTTTCACTTTTCCTCAGTTAAAATCTCTAGATTGTAGCCATAAAAAAACTTCTAAGAAGCAGAACCATTCTCGGGTATTGTTAATCATCTCATATTCGTACGGCCTAATTAGATTATGTTTGGCATGTAGTATTAAATTGAATTAGTTATTATGATTGTATTGAATTAGATTAACTTATATTAAGTTGAATTATATTATATTATTTTATGTTTAGTACAGTATCAGATTAGATTATGTTAAAATATATTTAAATACTATTAAATAGTATTTAAGTTGATATTTAAATATAAATATCAACAATTCATTAAATTTTATAAGAATAACTAAAATAAATTTAAAAAGTAATTAATAAGAAAATTAAATATATTGCAAACAAGTTATAGGGTAGTAATAATTAATAAATAAATAAAACGAAATTAAAAAAATTATTTTATCAAATATTTTAAGAAATATTATGTGAAATAAATTAATTAATGGTTTTATTAATTTCTTGATTATTTTCAGTATTATATTAGTGATTATTAAATTTAATACCATCAATAATGCAATAACTTATTAAATGGTTAATTTTATTGATAAATTATTAAATATAAAATTAATGAAAATTTAATCTCAAGAGTTAGTAGAAACAAAAGTATCAATTTAATTAGATCATAGATAATAAATAAATAAAATTTAAGTCAATCATGAATAAAAAAATTAATTAATATTAGGTATAAATAAATAAAAAATGATGTTATAAATGGAAGTCTCATAAATGAATAACCTTTTTTTTTTCTTTAATCCTATCCCAACTAAACCCACCTGTAATTTAGGATTATTAATCCAATGATTTTAGAATTAAATTCAAAACTTAGTTTTTCTTAGTGAATCAAACTAAGCTTGTCAAACATGAGATAAGTATTTAATTTCAATTAGTACAATTTCTTATTTAATCCTAACATCCAAACATGGCCGTAATCGTTAGGAGAAATTCAAGAAGTAAATTGAGACCAAACTTGATGGCAACATCTTCAATTGTATGAATGTCGTGACTTTTGTTGGTTTTATGTGTTGTAATTTTTAAGTTATAATTATTGTAAAACAAAAAAAATTATATTTATAAAATAAAAATTGATAATGTGTAATACATATGATTTTTAAATAAAACTTTTATAAAAAAAATTAAAGATATTACAAATTTTTAATCATACAAATAACATTTCAAAACAATTTAATTTCTACACCAAAGTAGTCAAGGGTCAGGTTGGTAATAATGTATCTTTTAAAATAATTATTGTTAGTTGTTTTACAAAAGTAATAAGTTTGTGAAGAAAATCAGTTAAATATTTGACAAAATTTATTTTTAAAAGTGCTGTAAGTTTTAAAAACAGTCGTATGTGTTTGGTAAATTTTAATGTTAAACGACTGTAATAATGTAAATAATTAAATTGAATATAATGTTGAATAAAATTTTTGTATATTTATAAAAAAATATATATAACTTATTTTTATTGTGTATATATAATAATTGATAATTAAAATAAATATTTTATATTTTTAATTTTTAATTTTTTTATATAAATATAATTGATAATAATACTAATAATCTCTTTAAAATTAATAATTTTATTTCTTAATTAATAAAGATAATTTTAAATTTTTATAATATATACAAAATTATATTAAGCATAAAATTAGTTTTCAAACTCAGATTTTAAAAAATGACTTCTTCGGACCTTCTCTACTTGTTAAAACTTTCTGTATGATAAAATAATTTTTTAAAAAAATTTACTAAACGCAAAAATTAACTTTTAATCCAACGGTTCGTAAGCTACGGTCACGACTGGCCCTGCATAATTGGACTCTGGCGCGCTTATTAATGCGAGTGGGTCCTCGTTTTGATTTCTAAAGATCTTTCTGATTTTGACTTCATCCTGCCACGTATTGATGATTATGACGCTTCACGAATTAATCCACCACCACAATACAAGAAAAACCGTATAAAAGTGGAGAGAAAGCGCCTTCAAGTTCAATTCACTTGCATAATTATAATTACAAAAATATCTCATGGCTGCCCACAATTGTCCGAGCTTAATGTTGTGATGAAATGACTTTTACGAAAAATGGCACTGAAAATGTGTAACATCGAATAAACGTATGCATGCAGCAGGAGCAGGAGCATCAGTTGCCAGCTTTCGTTACACACACACACACACACACACACACGTCTGCACGCAGAGTATGTTAAATTATTTAGAGCCGTCGCCAAGGAGGCAAGGACGAGGAGATTTATGTCACATTAGATTTTCGTTTTCTCTTCCGTCACCTTTAAGTCTTTAACAACCCGACAATCTTTTAGATTTGTGATGATGGGCCACAGAAGAATAAAGGATAAGCCGAAAAGGAGAAAAAGCCGAGAAGGAAGAGTATGTACATTTTGAGGAAACCCCCAAGTCAGCAAAATACATTCAAGCAAAGCAGCTTACAGAGGAAGCCACTGGGGCTTCTTTCTTAGAGAGGTCCAGTCACCAGCACGACCAGTTTACATATATCTACATAACTAGGCTACCAAAATGTACGAACCTCTATAGCTCAGATTAACTACTAACCTACTCACAGCAACCAGGATCGCGACCACCACAGCAACAAGCCATGGGTAAAATATGATACACATATCAGCTACTGAGGGAAAGCGGAGATTACAGTAGCAGTTTTAGTTAGCATAACCCGACTCAAAATATTTCTCATTTTATCTCAGGGTCATTTGCATACGGTCTTCAGTCTCTTTGCGGCCTGAACAAACCCCACAATTACCTGCAGCTCGTCCATTTGCTTCATGGGCCCCAAAAAAATAAAAATAAAAATAAATTCATATAAATCAACTATGGGAAATTGAGGTAGAGATATAACCAAATAATAATAATAATGATAATTCTCAGCATTCAAATTCAAGTACTTCTAAAAGTTACATGTTATTGTAATCATATCCTATTTGCTTGAATTAAAAAATTGTCAGAGAAGCGGGTGCTATTAGAAATGCATTCTAGAATTTCAGACATACCTGTGACACAAAATGCCGCTGAACAACATCAATCAGTTGCTCCCTTGATGGATTGGGGATAGCATCCACCTGCAACAAATTCAACAATGTTCTTTCATGAAAAATTTTGCTTCAGGGCAGCGCAGATAATTCGATGAAATTTGGTCCATATAACTCACAAGATTGAAATGTCGCCAATATCTCCACAGTGCACCCATCTCCAGTTTGCTGAGGTCAACTTTCTGCACAGGATGATTTGCAAAAGAATAATTAGGCAAAAAGATAAAACACCAACAGATTTTTTAATTAATTTTTAGAAAAGGTAGACTAGAAACAAACAAAAACAGTGCTTTAACAGTAATTTAGAGTATTTGAGACTATATACCATGGACCCACGGGGAGTAGAAATAGACCCCTTTGACTGTGAGTCACAAGAGGGAGACCTGCTCGTAGTCTTGTGTGATGATCCAGTTGATTTATGCATCCTAAGCTTTGATCTGTGGGACTTTTGAGTGTCATCAGAAGCTGGCAAGAAATACCACAAGCAAGAATTAAAAAGAGTGGTGGGGCTAATTAAAAGATAAAGAAGAGAGACAAAAAAGCTCTCTGCAATAGTTAAAGCAAAAAGTGAACACAATGGATCCTATGTAACAACCTCAACCAATTTTCTCTTAGAGAATAAACTATTCCAAAACCACAATTTCAAACAGTTCAATGGTTCTGAAAAGCTAAGTTATAACATCTCTAGTCAAACACAATTGGAGTAGGAACTTAAGATTGAAAAAAAAAAAAAATGAAAACAGGCAAAAGTTTGCAAAGCCAGCTGAATCCTGGAAATTAGAAATTATTCCAAAAGGTTTGTACCAGTGTTAACACCTATCAATGCAACTCAAAAACACTGATGACAGGAGACAATTTTAAAATATAGGAAATCAATGACCAGAGTACCAAATTCTCACCCATATCTGAAATATTCCATGGGACGTTGTCAAATTCAAGGTCATCATCTTCCTCATTACCAGTAGGGGCTTCAATCACACTCAGGGCATTCCTTTGTAGCTTCACTTCGATGCCATTCGTAAGAACCTATGATTTAATTTAAGTGGGAAACAAACAACCACAATCAGAATTGGAGAAAATACCCAGTTAGACAGAAGAAATGATCAAACACACAGTGAATTTCAGAAGATAATGTAAGATGGGTAAGTGCAATGAAAGATGGAGTCCTGCATTTATCCAAATAATCACTCACATTAGGTCCAGAATCAATAAAATAAGTTTTCACAACATGAAATAAATCAAATATGTCTCTTCCCAAGAGAAAAGACCAAATTCAAAACAAAAAGCAAGCAATTGTAAAACATATTACAAAAGCACCAAAAAGACCAAGAAACATGACATCATTATTTATAATATTCTAAAAAAGGAATACAAATGAATAGTTATGATGGAAATAAGCTGAAAGACAACAAAAATGCATACTCATTGAACATTGAAGAAACACATGACAAACTAAAATGATTCTCAATAAATGAAGATCACGGGAAAGAACTTGCAAGAACATTGAAAAATTCAATTTTTTCGAGAAATTACATTGAAATCCAGATATTAAATATTGGACTATATGAAATAATTAGGAGATGACCATCCAGAATCAATTCAATCAGCTTCCAGCCACACAAGCCAATCATGCAAAACAGCAAGCCAAATCCAATGTGAAGGCAAAATCCTAATTATTTACCAAAAGACAATACTCAAAAGAATTATTAAGCCTTCATCCTCTCAAGCATAGAAATAAGAATTAGAAATAAAAGCAGTAAATAAACCCAAAATAATCAGAAATCAATACTAGAATATCAAAAAAAAAAATCCCACATTACTCGGAATCTATCAAAAAATCCAGATCCATTGACAAAAACAAACATGCAATCATAACATTATCCCAAACTTCAGAGTTGCAACCGAAAATACACCAAGAACACCTTAATTAAAGCAAAATCACACATGAAGAACGTATGATTTGCAGATATACATGTATAAGATCCTTCAAATTTATTATTGGAAACTAATTACATTGGTAAATAATGGTAATATTAACCATAATACTAATTATCAATTAATAAAATAGGCCAATATATCAAAACTAACCATCAAATTGGAACCTGAAAGTAAATTTATTTCACAATAAAACCAAACTAAAAACCTCCGAAATTAACCCACATTATCAGAAATTAATTATTTTGAGATTTACATACAAAATTCAAACTTTAACAAAAACCAAATAACACCCTGAAAAAAAGAATAATTAATTATAAGCAAATTAAGTAACAATAATTTACCAGCCAATGCCAGCCTCCAAGGCCAACAGCCTTCTTGACAACACCCTGAAGGCCCACAAGCACTGATTTGGTGCGATTATTTCCGGTAACCACGACCTTAGTGTGACGTGGCAGCACCGAAAGCTCCTCTTCACTGCTGTCTCCGTAGCTCTGTAACTGTGAAAACCCGCCATTCACTGAACTCTCCATTGTTTCAAGCATTCTCTCCGTTTTAACATAAAACAAAAAGATACACACACAAAAAAAAAAGGAGCTTTCTCAAATATCAGTGAAAAGCAGACATTTATAAGTCAAAATTGTATTTAAATTGAAGATCACGCATTGCTGAGTTTAAATTTGGAGTTTTTTAAACCAAAATTGGGATGATTTTGAAGAAAAATCAGAGTTTTTTTATGAGAGAAAACACATAGTAAGAGAGAGAAACTGCAGAGTGAGTGTTTGTGAGAGAGAGAGAGAGAGATGAGAGTGACTGGTATTGTTAATTGGTTGTGTTGCTATGAATCCCAACGTGTAAGAACAGGCCAATATAGTTCCGCCACGTAAGGAATAGCGGTCTCGTTAATCATGCGGTAGTAGTTTAAGCTGAGGTTGCGGTTTTGCGTTACCATGGGTTGACCGTTTGACTAGTCGGAGAAGCAAGTAGTGGGGTGCAAGTAAATGACGATCGGGACCTTCGTCTTTTCACGTATTTTGAGATTTAAACGCTTCATAACCGGTGACCGTTTCGTAATTTTAACTAAAAAGGCCAACTAGAAAAATAACGTAAGTTTTATTGTAACGTAACGGATACCCGAAATTCATCAGGTGGGTCCACGTGTAGGGCGGGCGGGCGCTACCTTCCGTCGGTGTTGTCTTATCCGACATGAGATACCCACTCACACATACGTTTGTCTACTATACAACACTTTATAAAAATAATTCTCTTTGCTTTAATTTTCCCACCTGATTTTCCCGCCTTTTCCGAGCAGCGTGAGCCGTTGATCCAGGACGATGGTCGTTACAGCCGTCGGATTGGTTGGAACGCAGTACAGCCGTTGGATTGAAAAGGTCCAGGCGGCCAACAGTCGTAGAAAAAGCAGACATGTTCACATAACATGTGTAATGATCATAAAGTTGAAAGAGGAGTGGACCTTCCGGACACCCTGGTATAAAGCAAAAGAACAGGGATAAGAAATGAAATTTAATAAAACGACAGGAATAATTTAATAATATATCGTCATCTATCCATCTTATCATGCGGCTTATTCCCCGATTAATCTTAGCCGTCCATATTTCAAATTGATTTTCTGTTTGCATGACTGTCGTTGGATACAGAGCACTGGTAAAAATCGTACGTAATTAAACAATTATTTTGTGAGATGCTAGCTATCTCCAGGCTTGTATTTTTGCTAATTAAAGAGGGGGTGTCATTTGTCTTTATGTGGCGACTGGTGAAAAAGGTCTCGTGGCCATGCGTCATTTGCAGTTACAGTTAATTCTACAGAGGTATATTTACGTTGAAAACTTGAAATGGATTGGAGTATTAAAATTGATTAGATTTGAAATAAACAATGAGAATTAAAATAAATTATTTATTTAAAAATTAAAATTAAAATAAATTGACTTATTATTAATGTATTTATTTTATTTTAAAAATAAAATAAATTATTACAAATTAACAAAAAGATCTTAGTTGATTATTATCACGATTTATTATAATAATTGATTATTATTATTATTATTAGAAAAGGGATGAAAAGAAGTTTTTAATTTTCATAAGAGTATAAATATTAATTCACTTCTCATTCACATTTTCTATTTTTATTTCCTCCTCTCACTTTAGAACAAGATTTTTATTCCATGTTCCTAATTTTATAAAATCATTCAAATTTTATTCTCATTTTCCTTCTTTGTTCTGAAAGTAAATAAGTTAATAAATCATATTTTTATTTTTATTCTCAATCAGTAAACACACCATAAGAAGTAATATAATATAATATAATATTTTTACATGTATAGAGAATATAGGACGCCGCTATGCTTATAACATAGAACTTATAATAGAATATGAGCTGAAGGGGATAAAGAAATTATTGGAATTAATTATTAGTGAAAGAGAGCGGATTTTGGTTAAGGCAGAAGGCAAGCAGGCAATAAGGTATGAATATGATGATATATATGGCTGAAGAAGACAGGACATTGGGTTCCACTTCTCATTAACAACTTTCATTTCTTGCGCACTTCTTTCGCGTTAAAGTTTGTTTGTTCATTATAATTGTAATACTCATACAATCATGTGATGTGATTTTCTATCCAAGCTGAAAGTCCAGCTAAATCATCACCGCTAACTAATCATTTGCCGCCATCACTGCAATTTTTGAGCGTGGTTCAACTTCAATGTTATTTGATTAATTGTGTCACGTAAATCTCCAAACAAAATTCATAATATTTTATTTGTAAATGCCCTAAAAAAACATATGTTTGTGTAATCGTCCAGCAGGGAACGATTTTGATTTTCTGCAGAAGAGACCTTTGTGTGCGTGTGGGGCAGTGATACTACTCATAATTCTAATTGCAAATTCCAATTACCATTGCTGCTACGTAGCAAAATTTGGTGCCCAAAAAATTACAAAGTTATTGTTTCGATTACTTTCCTGATTAACTTTTTTCTTGTATTTTGGTTCCAAATCAAACGTACGTACTATGAAGGAGAGAACGATGGCGTTTAGTGTTTTCAGAACATGTTCGATGCTCCCTTGTGAGGGAGCTTGACTTGAGCTTATTTGAAGAATAGTCGGGGCAGGCACATGGGCGTCGACATAAATTAAGGCAATGGTCAATTCAAAGCTCCATCCTTTAGATTATTTGGTTGGTGTTGTTCGGTTCGGGTTATTTAGGTAAAAGCGTGATGCCGTGACGCAGTCCTGGCAGCAGTAGCAACCGATCAGATATCTCCTCTTTACGTTTTTCGCATTTTCATTTTCCAACCATATGTTTAAAACACAGTTGTTCATTTTGTTGCAGCGTCGAGTGTTATTGGCTGCCCACACTCGAAGATTATTGAACCGTAGATACCGTAAGATTTCGGTACCACCAAGTGAAGTAGCACCATCCTTGGTTTAGGCCCATGATTTTAATTAACTGGGAAATTATTCTTAACATTTTGGTCCCAACAAGTAAAGCCAGAAAGGAAGGGAAAAGGTTAAAAACTGTCCAAATTAACTATAAACAATTAATTGAATGTAAAAAATCTCTTTCAACTAATTTCACAACATAGAAATAGAAATCTAACGAATACATAGTTTTCTTTCATACAATATTTCTACATACAACAATGGACTTCAAACACAATAAACATCACAGTTATATTCGTCAATTATAAACTGCAAACTATGATACCTGGCTTTGGCTAGTGTGAGCCTGACTGCTTACTGAGTTACTGTGGGGCAATTTAACGATATCCTATCACTATTCGTGTCAAATGAAGAGAGCATTTAAAATGGCATGAAGCAGAAATACTTCCTTTTAAGCTGCTTCATTCTGCCAACAGCTGCCTTCTTTTCCCCATTTTGAAGTGCTATTTCGCCATTAGACGATGATGTCAGACTATGAGAATTTGATGATGGACCCTCAACCCTGTGATTTGCTTTCTGGCCTTCGACTGCTTGCTTCAAAGCCTTGGAATCTAGGGCTCTGTTCACCGTGGCTGAACGAGATTCAGTTTTGAGGATATCTCCAGTCTGAGGCTTGCTTCCTTCAATGTTAATAAGAGAACCTGCTGACAGATTTGAGTATTAAATTATCTACCCATACAACAACATCCAATTTGGCATAAGATTACAAGTAAGATATAAGTTTCACAAAGACTGCCATTTTTTGCTATATCTAGTGGTTCATCAGAAGGCTACCAACCCAACTAAAACAGTAGAAGCTTGAAAGCTTTCATCGATGAACCAGGGCCTAATAATAATAATGAGCGAATTTCTACAAAGTAACCCGATCAAGTTAATGAATGTTTCTACGAAATACTAAAATCTAGTTACCTGGAACAATAACCACCTCGTTCGGTGTGTGGGATGTAGAGAAACTATACTTGTATTCTGCATTATCCAGACCTACACCTTTGTTTTTACAAGGTTCTAGTTCTTGGAGCAAAGCAAAAGGATCAAAATATTCATCCGATGACAAGGTCATGCAACTTGAATTGTCAGAACTCGAAGAAGGTGATAATGGCTGATCAAGATCACGCAATTCCAAGAAGTCATCTTCAGAAAAATTATCAGTTTCAGGCAGGTTGTCCTCAGGATGATTGGTTGGTCTCTCCACAGCAGCCAAAGTTCTAGTCTCACTGTCATCACTCACCTGCAAAAGGTTCCTGGCCTCAACACACAATGAGAATGTCCCCACCCCTCAGTCACACCCACCCAAAAACAAATAGGAAAAAAAAACCATAAAAAGAACGTGAAGTCTTCATATGACCAACTGATAGAAGATTGCAGAAAGACTGATTATCTCTACAATGTTGCCTTCCAGTTACACTATTATCTCTACAATGTTGACAACCGTAGCTGATTTTTTCTTCTTCTTGATTCACCAATGCCAAATGTTACACAATTTTAAATTGTGACCAACTGAGAAAAGGCTGATAAATATCAGCATTGATTTTTAAAAATTAAAATTTATAACTCATCCTCCAGTTAAACAATCACCTCTGATCAAGAGCTCCATGTGAAGTCAAAAGTGATGGTTTGGTGCCAACATTAAAAGACAATAACTCAAATAATGGGTCAATATAAAAAAAAAAAATTGCTTGAATATCAGCGAAGACCAAACAAAGTTCAAATGCAAAATCCACTCAAGCAGACAGAAAAGAAGGCCAGAATGCCGAGGCTGACATACCTCACGTCTGCTTATTGAAACTCGTCTTCTATCATCCTTATCTTTATCAAAACTTAGTTGCGTTGAATGACTGTGAGTTTCACTGTTAATATTGGCACTAAACAGTTTCTGCTGCATTTCATGGTTACGGCTTTGTTTACCACTCAAAAAGACTCTGCATAGTGAGCTAGAATCCTGGACATTGTCCAACCATACCCATAGTTCACTGGCAGGCATGATTGAGAATAACAGTGAAATAAACATAACAGTGCATAACTATACAGGGCAAGCAGAATACCTCTTCCTTTTTGTCCTCACACAATCTCTTCTGCGTTATTCTGAACTCTTGCATTACCCAATCAGTTTTACATTCATTAGGGACTTGACCTTCAAAAAATTCAAGAGTAGTTCTCCAACCAATGATGTAAGAGTTTGAGAATATTTCGCAGGCCTCCCCTTTAGCCCTCCATTGTCCATGCTGTGCACTTGTGTTCTCCTTGGAGCAAACTAGGTACCAAACTCCATCTGGCATATTACAATTCTTTTACAAAATAAAAAATGTTTGGTTTTATCAAGTTAAGCTAACCCTCACACGTTAGAAGTTAAGCTGAACATGTATTGTGTGGATCCCATATTTGGAATGGAGTTAAACAAGTGAATAAGTTTTGGGAATTAACTCATTACCCAACAGCTTGAATTTTTTACTCATTGGTGATGTAGAAACTTATATGTGTAATATCCTACGCAACTGCTGGACTGCCTGCTGTGCTAATAAATTGTATTCGCTCCAATGAATTAATTGGGCACAGGTTTTAATGACAGAATTTAGACTTGCAGCCCTCTTTTTGACGGGTCATATAAAAAAGGAACCTGGTGAGGAGCTTATATACAAGGAGTTTGATAACATTAGCTTTGCCTACACTAAAATCACATCTTCTCATCTGTTATATGATTCGTATGTTGAATCATAAGAAACATAGCACCAGTTTTCATCATCCTTCTAAAGGCTGCATGAGTGTTTCAGAAATTTGACGCTAAATAGAGTAAATATATTCCTTTAACCTAGCAAACACAAGATATTGTTACTAGCATTAGCTTACTATCCTATTTATCACAAGTCTGCTTAAAAGCGCCATAAATCAGAAAGGCTGCTTAAATTGTAAGATGTGGAGTGATGTAAGTTGATTAGAACATACAAGGAATACAAGGAATAAACTTGAAAAACGAAAGAGCAGAATTACCAGGTAAATATGAGGGCATATGGTTGTAAGGATTGACACAATTGATTACATTGCATGGAAGAGGACATCCCCTGATCATTCTCTCCAGAGAACCAAAGAGATTCTCATCAGTAGAAGCAAAATCAATATCGATGGGAGTGGAAGCTGTGGGAGGACACATGACGAGGCAATTCAAGGAAAGAATTGATGCTGCAACCAAATTCTGTTTCCAGTCAGTGGTAAAAGTGAGCTAAGACAAGCTGATAACTAATCCGATATAAGTAAAACAAATGAAAAAGAAAGATGATGCTCCCAAACATCAACTTTCAAGTTCTTAATCATTTTAATTCCCACATCTTAAAATGTAACTATTCCAGTCTTAGATGGAAATTTTGACCATAATTACATAAGATCTCAGTATTATCACTCCAGAACGCAATTCAGATACTAGTAAGACAAGCGCACAAAACAGGGCCCCAACAAGTTATTTCTGTTTGGTTTCCAAGAAAATGCTGGGAACAAAAAGCCCACAAGAATTTTTCAACTAAGAAAACAAAACTCATTCCCAATCAATTGATATGAACTTTTTTTTTCTTTGGCAAGAAAAGGAATTCAATTCTCTTTCTTTTTCCTTTATTTTCTCATCAATGAAGTCGATATTAACAGCTATAGCTAAAATGGTTTTCATTTTTTTTTTCAAAGAAAAAAAGGGACAGAAAAAAAACAATAGAATCACGGAATTAGAAAATTTCCATTTCAAGTACAAATAGATAAATCAACAAAATCGAATGTACCTCTTCGAAAGAAGCAGAAGCTCACAAGCTAAGCGTTCGATTGCTTAGCAACTAATCAAATGAAGGGACTGAACGGGCCATTTATAAACACCAGGAAGTGGGAACAGTGAATTGCTAACTATGGTTAATTATTTGCCGCGCACACAGTTAATTGAGTTTTAGCACTCTGATTTTGCCACGTGGTGTTTAGACGTTGGCTTAGCTCACACTTCTGACGAAAGCCACACCAGGGCCCTTCACCGGTTTTCCTGTTTTATTTTATGGACAAATCGGGTTTTGGTTCGAGTTTTTTCGGGTTTGGGTTACATCACCATCAATTTGGCAAAGTTGATCTAATCGATTTTACTTCGCTTCGATTTGATTCGGATTGCAAATATTTGGGTCCAATTGGTTATAAACTCCAACTCTACACACCTTTTCTTTCTCAAATTCTTTATTGTTAAAAATTAACTAATTAACAAACAAATCCCTCATAATCCAATCCAAAAACTAACTAATTAACATATAAAGAATTCTATCTTTAACAACTAATATAAAAGATAACTAACAATACAAAAAAAGAGCTAACAAATAATTAGCGGAGAAGTCAAAAAAGCAAGAAGAATAAGACAAGGAAGAAGAAGAAGAAAGAAAAAGAGGAGATAGAGTTTGTTTGTGACTTTGCTTGCGTGTTAGGTTCAGAAGGATATGTATGGTCCATATGGGTCCTTTAAACTGTTTGAGTAGTTTTTGTATTTTTTCAATTCATTGGAACCGAAATACAATCCAGTTGATTTTGAGTTTTGAAACCCAAAAATATTCAAAATTTTAATTCAAACTAAAACCCGCATGTCTTTGACAAATAATTTACAAATTATAAAACTCAATTTGCTAGAAGAATGAGATTACTACTAAAGAGAGTAAGAACGACGTGTCGTTTACAAAAGTAGTCAAAATCTCAAGTGCATTATCCCCTGCCCCGGTGACGGTCTGCACGCAATCAATAATAGGACAACTAAGAAAGTTGGTATTTACCAAGTTGATTGGTTGAATATTCTAGACCCAAGAAATGACAGGACCCAAAAAAACAAAAGCTTTATTTATTTATTTTTTTAACTTTTGAAGAAAATGGAAAAGGTAGCTGTTGATTGCAAATTGCAAAGTGATTTATTTGTACGGCAACAATTTTGATGGAATACACAATACAGGGTATTATATTTTCTTTATTACTCAATACTTATATACGTGCATAAAATATAGTATATTATCATTATAAGATTAAAAAAAAAAAAAGAAATCAACTGCAAGATAAAAAAAATGTTCACCACAAAACAAAATTTTTTATACTATTTTCAGTACAAATAGCGTTACTCTTTATTCTTCAAACATTTCATATTAGAATATAGTTTGATTGTTCTTACGTAGTTATTATGGTTAATAAGAATTATGAAGTCACATTTTACTGAATGTGAAAATAAAATAATATTATATTGCCTTATTTTGTTTCAATGATATATGATTCTAATATTTTAAATAAATCTTTACTTACGTCGTTAAGTCTTTGAATGTTTGACATAGTGATATTATCTAAATGATCAGATTATTATTATTTTGTGTATATATAGAGAGTCATTTTCTAATGCAAGCATCGTCACTTTAAAAAAATTAAAATACACACTAAAATACAAAAATAAATATAGATTTTAATAGATTGAAAACTGTATTTTTTTATTTGTTAGTATATTAAAATATGTTTTCTTTTTTTATTAATGGTATCTTTACTTGGTTAAAATGATGATGATGATGATGATGATGATGATGATGATGATGATGATGATGATTATTATTATTATTATTATTATCATTATCATTATTATTATTATTATATAATTAATTATTCTAAAATTATAGAATTGTGATAAATGAAAGCTCTCTTATTGGTGACCTACAATGGAGGGCGATGGTGTATAATTGCCAGTGATAAATTAAATATTAAGTATAAAATAAAATAATTTAAATAATTGATCTACATTAACTAAATGAATTAAAATTTTAGGTTAAAAGTGGGGGGAAAAAAAAAAAGAAAACACAGTACAGAGCCAAACTCATGGGGAGGGCAGGTCTCAATCTCATTTCGGGGCACAAAGTGGTCAATGGGACATGTTTTGTATATAACTCATCAAATTCAAGTCGATGTCAGTGTGAAGAATATGAACTCATTAAAATCTAAACTCAGTAAAAGTCTCGCTGTCTCACGTTTCACGTTGCGGATATTTTATCCTCTTTGACTTTTTAAAAGTTCAATTGTGCCCTCGTACATAAAACTTTCTGAACTTACAAATTTATCATCTTTGTTACTCGGGCAAATTTCAAGTTTCAATTTTTAAGTTATTAAAAATAATAAATTACCATTAAGTTTTTAATTTATCACCATTAAAGTACTGAGGTATGAGGCTACCAAACATTAGTACGTTTTAGTGACAACTTTTAAATTACTTTATTATCTAATATATAAAGTTTATACAGTAATTGTGCAGGGGCCAATGTAAAGTTTTTACACTAACTTTTCATATTTTGTTTAATAACTTGAAATTTTTTTCGAACTCGGCAGATGCAACGGCACCGTTTAGTCCTATACAACCTCTGCTCAAGAAGACAAAGCACAAGAAAAAATAAAGGGCAGCGCCACATAACAAAGACGGCATCCTTATTGAGACGAACCGCAGGATTGAATTATAAACACAAAGCACAAACTTGTAGATACTAACTTGATTTCATAAACACAATTTTGTTCTTTCAAAAAAGAAGGAAAATTACAAAGATAATTTTTATAATTTGATTTGATACACTATGTTACAGTATTTTATAGTGTCCATGCGAGAATCAAAATCGAAAACATAAATGGAGACAGATACCGAGTTCATTGACATCCAAGATAAACAATTTTTATTTATATATGTGTACTTTATTTTTATCTTCTTCTTTTTTCTAGTATTCAATCTTAAATAATCTTAAATAATCTTTTGAAATCTCACGAAATCTGAATTTATATGACTCGAGAAATGAAAATAGACATTATCAATTTTGAATAACTACTAAGTAATATATCATAGGAAATAATGATATACACACGTACTATAAGTATTTGTAAATTTAAACTCCTAGTAAATTCTTAATCGTAATATTAATTTGAAGACTCGTGTCACGTTATATATACATACATATATATATATATATATATATATATATATATATATATATATATATATATATATATATATATATATATATATATATATATACATATATATATATATATATATATATATATATATATATATATATATGTATGTATTCAATCCTTTTTTCCTTAAATCTTAATAATTAGTATAGTGAAGAGCGAAGATATTGTGTCTCACCCCCTCGTGGTAAAAAAAAAAAAAAGATATCAATTCATATTGGAGCTCGTTGGTAAGGAAAATACGAACACTTAATGCGGAAGAAATTAATAATCCTATAACGGGTATAACTAAATTGCTGCTAAACTAAATCCTGTAAGTCAAATCCCATACTAATCAGGATTTTTATTACGAATAAAAATCTGCCAAGTACTGCAAGAACACCATTGACTGTTATGTCTCGGGTCGGGGTAATTTATTAGTCCTTTGTCGATACTGTGAATTTAGGAGTACGAGAAGAGGTAATGAAAAGTCATGTCTTTTTATATAATATAGATTCCAAACATTCATTATATGAATGTGAATGAGTCGAATTATTTATCAACTCGTTATGTCATATTACTAAGATATTTTTCTAACTAAATATTAATATATACACTCAAAAAATAGAAAGAATTATAGAATATTTTTGATGTATTACAACTAATTAATGTATACATGATATGTGTAATTAAATTTATTAAAAATATTACTTGTATGATAGTTTTTTAATATAAATACACACATGTCGTAACATCATTTACTTATTATTTACTTATTATATGACTGACATGTACATCTGATATATTTTAAATTTTTTCCAAAAACAGACTATTTAATTTATTCGTTTCTGTTAATTCTTTTGATTTCTCCTTTGCCACACATTTGCGGTTGACTTTTTTCTTCTTCATCCCTTAACCTCAATGGGTGCAGGTACTGAGAACATTACAGAAACTGAGATCATAAAATATGACCGTGCCTGTGAAAAAACAATAGGTGTTTTTTTTTTTTTTTTGGTCCCGGAAACCACTGGAATTTGAGGAGATACTGGTTTCGTCAATTCCTTTAATGTTTCAACATCGACCTCTTACTCTCAAACAACCGCAGATTGGAAGATTATTTTGTCTATACCAAGCCGTGGGGAAAAGAAAATAATCGCCTATGAGCAGTGCAGAATTTCTGGCAGGCACAACAATTAAGCCATTTTACCAAAATGAACAACTCTGCAACTTGGTCAATGCAAACATCAGTGCCACCTCAGCGTATGTTTCTAATCAGATTGCACAGGATATCGAATATGAGTTGAGTGCAAGAGAAGCTTTAAATTTGACTATTAGAATCAAAGCATATCTTTATGAAGAGGGGCCCCAGCCTCACCAACCCGGCTCTAAGAAGGATAATCAAATTAGGGCTTCGTGTGACAAGTTGCAGGTCAGATTTTTATCAAATAAGAATATTCTTGGAGCAATGTTAAAGACTGCCTCTTCCTCACCTTGTAAAATGGTTAAGGGCTACAGATTATGGTAGGGCCCCAATAAATAAAACGGTCAAAATGTAAATAACTTAGTATAGTTATCGGGAAATTAGGGCAATTACAATAAACAAGAGGAAGATAAAATAAAAGATAGATTGCTCTGGAACTTAGTTTCTGAGACTATTTTGAGTCTTTTTTACCATCTTAGTTGCCAATAGGCTAATGACCCAATATTCAAAGTCTGATGTTGATAAATAATTTTATTTTTTATTTTCTTAACCTTAATTTACAATATGCTCATATAGAGGAGAGACCTCCATTTTTAACTTGGATTTTTGGCTTTATTGTCTTTTTAATCATATATAAGGTTTGAGTCTCACACATAAACCTATTCTTAATTGGGTATAAATGAGTTTTTACCTCTGTTCACGACTATACACAACCAAATCTAATCTAAAAAGGGTTGTGGTGGGCTTCATTGAGAGAAAATAACTTTTAATCTTGCAAGTTCCCTACAGACGACACAAATAAAGGTGCTGAAATTTTTACCGTCACACGTGTTTGTAGTTGTGGAGATCTTGATAGTGTTGATCAATCTTAGAGTGAGGGTGACTACTTGAAAAAACACTCCAATGCTCGGCTTAGTGTTTGTGTGAGGCCAAAGAAAAAAGAAAGAAGAAGAAGAAGAAATTGGGAGGAGATGATTTTTTCCCTTTCAGTGGACAGTGTTCGTACAATGACCAAATACCTATTTTTCCTTAGAAATGAACCTCTATTTATAATATGTCGAGAAAATGATGATGTCATAAACTTTATTTGCCTCATAGCATTCATTGGAACAAGCTTAAACAGTTATCTAAACAATTATTTGGAACAACATATTTTCTTTCACCATAAGCTCACTTGGTATCTTTTTAATGTCAATATTAGTTACTGGCGTCATTATTCCAACAATAAGATTATCTGCCATCTCGGTCTCTTATACGATGGTGTTGCCTATTGACTTCTTATTCATGTTAGCTTCACTTTTATATAAATTTTGACTTATCTTTTAATTTCCAATCTGGTTGCCAATTATTATTGGTTGTATCACGTCACTTCTCTTATACGATGGTGTTGCCTATTGACTTCTCATTCATGTTAGCTTCACTTTTATATAATTTTTGACTTATCTTTAATTTTCCAATCTGATAGCCAATTATTATTGGTTGTATCACATGCCTTCAATAATTCCTGGGTGTATTATGTCATTCGTAATGCTAGTTGTTACTTGTATCTCCACTCATTTCCATGACACTTGCCGGTAGTTCTCTTCCATCAATCTCAGCGCTAATTCTCGGTCATCATCTATTAATCCTAGTGCTAGTCCGTTGACTAGCTTTGATTTATAATCTTAGTTATATATTTTGGATTTGGATGTCGGTTTGTTTTGCTTTAATTTTAATGCATTATTTAATGAATTTAATAGAATGAACTTTTGTTGTTTTTATTATATGGAGTTATGAACATGATTTAAACTTTGCGGTTAAAATAATATCGATAATACTAATCAAAGATTTGGAAATCGAAAAAAATTCTTAGCTTAAAATTTGCGGGTTAAGCTCAATTAGGGTTGGGCATCAGCTCGGTATAAAAGTAAATTGAACCAAAAATAACTGAGGTAAAGTACGGTTTCAGTTCCAGTATATGTATTTTTGTTTTCATAATCTAATAATTGTTTGACATGAAATCATTTTTAATGTTCTATTATTTCATGCAATGTGGCATTATTTATTATAAAAAAATAATATTAGTTTTTTCGGTTTGGTACTAGTTTTAAAAATTTGAATCGAGAATCCAACTAGAAATTTAGTTTGGCTCTCGGTTCATATTTATCAAAATTTCTAGAAATCTAAAATTGAACTGAAATTGAAAGAAATCGAACTTGACCGAACTGACTTTTTTTTTTTAAAGAATTGGTTCGGTTCTATCCACCCTTAACTCATTGATATATAAATCAATCCCAGTGTTGTAAGCCTAATATTGAAAAAAAAAAAATTAAGCTCCATTTACGTGCAAATTCTCATATGAACAAACTCATCCATCAGTCTATTCAACTTCTTCTGTGTAAAATGAAGTTATTTTTTATGAGTGTGTAAATGAATTAAAAATGTGCAATGCCAGAAAATTAATTGAAGGCAATATTACTGTAAAATAATGTTTTGAGTGAAAGAAATTAGGGTACAAGTTAAATAGCCCAATTTGTCGTTGGCTGCATATTAGGCAAACTAGGAAGGTAAGTTCTCTAGTGGGCATAAATAACGTAATTTCAATCCCATATTTGTATATATACCGACGTGGGAGGGTGAGAAACTTGTTATTTTTTAACATTGCATTGTGGCTTACCGAACATATTTTTGATAGAATAATTTGAGATAAAATTTTAGAATGTTTGTCGTTACGTTCTCCAATGTTCAAATCATTATTCACTGCATAAGACTTGCACACAAATTTCATAAGAAGCAACTAAAAGTATCTGGGCCAACACGTAACTGTAGGCCCAATGTTCAACCCATTTGAATACTCGACCCGACCCCATTTACAAATTCATCAATCAGTCGATTCAACTTCTTCTGTGAACAATTTTATCGCGCATGGAGGATGCGAAATTGTACCATGTCCATGAACTATCCAAGTTTGTCGATTCTGGTATCTACCGATTCGAAAATTCAAATGCGGTTTTCATAGACCCGGTTCGTGTGCTCAACCGATCCTATACGCGATTCAGGGTTTCTCCGTCTGCGTATTACTGCCGTTCCTTCGAAACCAAAGTTTGTTCAAATTCTAAAAAACGAAAACGGAAGCAGAAGAAAACTTACGTGCTCAACGAAAGAGAACGTGCTGCCGACCAACGCCACCAGGTAATTAAATTATTCCCTAATTTTACATTTTCCCGCCAATTTTGCTTTCCTTGAAAACGACAGTTGTGTTAATTTGGTTCATGCTTTTCTTACAGGAAGTGAAACCATTGCTATTGATAGCACATGAAGCTCTATTAGCAGCTATTGATCTTTTGAGTTTTGTGGGAAAATTAAACGGAGGTTTTGGTTCTTCAATGAAGTGTGGTGTTGAAGAATCATTTATTGAGCTTGGGAGGGTGTGGCAAGCCCCTATGTATGAGATAACCCTCAATTTTAATCAATGTAATAAATCAGAAAATATTACTATTGTACATAAGTTTCAGATTACTTTAATCGATAGTTCTGTTTGTGCTACTCAATCTGTAGCTTCTTTAGTACTTTTGTTTATGGATTTTCTTTAGCTTCTTTAATGAAACTGTTTGTCTAATTAACCATGGGTGTTAGATTATTGAATCATTTATTATCGCTTCCACAGGTTCTGTTATTGATCAATGTCGTGAACCGAGAGTGCTTCCTCTATTCAATAACTTGGTCGCTAATGAGACTAGCGATGATGTAGAGGCTGAAATTCTAGACAGAACATATATATTACCAAGAGAAAGTTGTTTCTTCATGGTATGTTATTAGTTTCGACCATTTGTTTTCTTTAAGACAAAATCAGAAAGTAAACGTTGAATATTGTGTATTTTAATTGTTTTGTAGTAGTAATTGATATGTGGAAGTTATTTTTGTTTGACTAATTGTTAATACTTGAAAGAAGTTTGTCTTACATGCTTTTTTGTTTTATCTTTTATCATGATGAAGTCTGATCTGGGGCAGATTCACAATCTGATTCCTGGTAATTTCTGCTTATGAGCTTTATTTTTATTTGGTGCGTTTGTTTCCATTCATGCATGCAACAAAGCTTTTACTGGCAAAATCTTAGGCACTCCGTAATACTGCCATGAGAAGTTGATTGACAGCTTATTGAGGAAAAAAATATAATTCTCCTAGGGGACACATCTCCATTTTATGTTTGCCATTGATTGTTAATATTGATTATGGATAATAAATATTGAATGCACTTATGGATTTAAACCACCAGCAATTTGTTTGTGCCTCATGGAGACTGTTATACTATTCTTGACTCTGCAATATGATCTAGTTACACTTATGATCCATAGCTCCTCTGCAATATCATATAGAATTCAATTAGCTGCGAGAGAAAGTTTTAGTTTGTGCGTCTAACTTTTATTATCAACAAAGTAATATTTACTTTTTAGCCTTTTTTTCCCCTCTTGCAGCTGACTCTGATTGTGGCTTCAATCTTATAGTCATTGATCCTCCATGGGAAAATGGAAGCGCTCGTCAAAAATCAGTGTACTGAATCATACTTTTACGCAATTGAAATTGGGATTTTGGATGTTGGAAGTTTTCCGCTGATAGCTCATTTATGAATCTTCTTCATTTGGTTTGTGTATCTAGAACTTCCATGAGAATGGCAAGGCAGTTTCAAGTTGCAACCTTTCTTATTTCTATTAAAGTCGGATATGAAGTAATTTAGGTTATAGATACCATATCTTGGAAAATTGGGCCAAATAATTATGTTGATGTTATTTCTCTTATCACTATAGGTACCCAACTCTGCCAAATCGGTACTTCTTATCCCTCCCAATTAAGCAGCTTACTCATTCAGAGGGAGCACTTGTGGCCTTATGGATGACCAATCGTGAGAAACTGCACGATTTTGTTGAGAAAGAGCTGTTTCCCACATGGGAAGTCAAATATGCGACCACCTTTTACTGGTTGAAGGTGATCTTTCCCCTTTCTCGTTTTCTTACTCTGGTTACAAATTGGTAACATTCCTAAATCATAGTGACAATCGTCCAAGTATTCAAATGTTGCAGGTGAAGCCAGATGGCTCACTGATTAGTGATTTGGACCTCTTTCATCATAGACCTTATGAATACCTTCTTCTGGGTTACTGTTCTGGGGAGGTGAGTGTAACAGTGGTAACACACATAACTCTGATTGTTAATGCCTCTTGTCAACAAGAAAAATTCCTTGCGAGGTATTATTTTATTCCGTATGCCTTTGATTATTTTGGAGGTTGCCAGCTCCAAACACCACTCAACACTTCGAGCTGTAAAAGGTAATCAAATCATCATAAGCATTCCAGGAGATTACTCAAGGAAGCCTCCAATTAGAGGTATTCTTTTACTGCAATTATAAACCAATGAAAAACTGGAGTTCCTTTTTTTAATTATTTTTTTATATTTTTCTCCACATGCACCAAATATATTGTACCATGCGCTTATCAGATTGGCAATTAACCATTTGTCTAGCAAAATTATGTTCCTCTTGTTTGATTATTATTTTACTGTTTTCTGATATCTTTCGGTTTTTTTTTTTCAATTGATGATCTCTTTGAGATTAAGCACGGATATTTTGACTAGGCATATTATTATGACCTCTTGTTTTAACGTCTGAGTAAGCAATAATCTTTGATTAACATTTACATTTTGTAACTTTGTTGGTAATTCTTTGCTGTTATAGAATTGCTTATGGAGCATGTTCCTGGATCCAAGCCTGCTCGATGCATCGAACTATTTGCCAGAGAAATGACGGCTGGGTGGTGTTCGTGGGGGAATGAACCTCTTCACTTTCAGGAATCAAGATACTTTCTAGGAGATTAGACGAATTATAATCTAGATGAATGTTTTTTTTTTTCCTATTTTTTCTTTTTCAGGGAATGTCTTTGAATTTCTGTCATTCCTGTTTTTAAAGAGATGTGCGTTGACTATGATTTGTTGGTTCAGCTGATTACAAGATTCCAGATACAGGTGGCGTGACAATAGAGATCATTGTAATAATGAATTGTACACATAGGGCAGGAAACATGTCATTCTGATTTTTCATTTGACTGTTTTTGTTGTCCTGAGCTGCCCGCTTAATCGAACTATCAACATCGTATTGTTATGAACCTGTCCTTGGCTTCTTGGTCGAAGAGTTTAGAAATTTCAGCCTTTAACGCGTACATTATATTATCTTCTTGTGTATGAATATTCTGATTCCAACGTGAAGCTGTCTTGCTTGAACCTTGAAGTACATAAATGTCTTTGCAGGTATGGCATGCCTGGAGCTGGGCAGCTTATTTTCATCTCTTTTCTTCATGACTCAAGTTAATCATGCAACCATTGTTCAGAAGCCGAAGATCCAATGGTTATATGTATGATTTTGATGGATAAACAAAGCTTGCCGGTATTTTCAGCCAATCACTCGAGAGAGTGCGGTTTCCACCTTAGTTTCTCTCCCACTCAATTAAAGCGACTTCTTTTAGAACATCTAATTGATTTCACAGTTAATTGGATGGCAGCTTTCATTATCATTAATCAACAATGTCCAAACCCGAAAAGGAGCGATTTGAGTCTTAGCGAGTAGATTGATTGAAATAATTCGTTAGAGTTGTAAAAATTAAATTATGACCCAATAACAATCTTTCCTGGAATGCCCAGTGCTTCGCCTTGTATTGTCAATCTAAATTTGAAGCAACAGTTGCATAGCAATTGTTCTCCGCCTGCACCGGTGAAGTCGTTTGTAGTGTAGTGGTGAGTATTCCGGCCGTCATTATATAATACAGCAGAAGCTCAGTACTAATAATTTGATAAATTTATTAAAAAAATAAAATTTTATTTTTCTATAAGACCCATTTAATATATAAATTAATATACAGTACATAAAGGTCTAGATTTGATAAATTTATAAAAAAACATAAGTTTTTTTTTAAATCTTATTTTCCTATACTCATTTAGTATATAAATTGATAATTGCCTGCTTTTGTAAAATATGTTTCAATGTTGTTACTTGTTTGCGGTTTTTTGAAATTGGATCTCATATTTAATTCTTTTTATAATGCAAAATTTTAATTTGTATTGTCATTTTACAACAAGTGCGAGACATGCTTTATATGTCATATTTAATATAAAAAAATAAATTTTTATAATAATCTAATTAATATCCATGTAAGATAACTAATTACCATTCAAATAAAACATAATAAATACTAAATCAAAATAAATAAGTACTATAAATGTGAAAAAATAAAGAACTTATTCATAAATTAATAATTTATTATTAATTTATCGATATATAAACATATGTTAAATTAATAAATTTTTCATAATTACTTTACCGAAATTTTATTGTATCATTATAGTCTTGTTGAAAAAGTTGAAAAATAATAATATAATAATAGTCTATTCATTTTCATTGTTTGGATAATAAAGAAAGAAAAATAAAATCCAATCATAAAGTTTGATTTGGATGGGTCCGGTTCGGACAGTGTGGACCCCAGGTCATGACTTTTTGATTGGTCATGACTCGTGACAATGTACATGAACTCACGCACAGTCCAACACACATACAATAACTTTGTTACCTGCACATGTATCAACAAATTCACATTGATCATAACCCACAAATCGCCACACAACTCCTCTTAACTTTACACTAATCAGTCTCCGTACATGTGATACAGCCAATCCTAGACCACCCATCAAAAAGCATTCCAACAATTTAAAGTGCACCTGCGCACACATTAACAACTCCAAAAGAAACAGCATACACTGCATCTTTTATGTTTCCATTCCTCCTTGCAAACCAGAAAAGATTCTTCTACAGCGGAGGGGAAAGCGTATTCCTCGTGAGCATTTTAGCGTTGTAGGTCTAGAGATAGGTGGGCTTCGTCGGAAAATGACTTCAGACGGAGCCACATCGACGTCGACAGCTCGGAGGAAGCCGACGTGGAGGGAGAGAGAGAACAACAGGAGGAGAGAGAGAAGGAGAAGAGCTGTAGCTGCTAAGATTTACACTGGGTTAAGGGCTCAGGGAAACTATAATTTGCCCAAGCACTGTGATAATAATGAAGTTTTGAAGGCTCTATGTGCAGAAGCTGGCTGGGTTGTTGAAGAAGACGGCACCACTTATCGCAAAGTAAAGTACCCTTGGCACTCTTGGTTTTTTTTTTTTTTTCCCCCCCAAATTATTTACTAGTTATGTGTGGGTTAGATCTGTAAAGTGTGTCGTCAATTTTGGTTATTTTTGCTCTTACAAATAACTAGTCCGTTAATTACGCAGACCAGAACCCATTAATCTAGTGAAAACTATCGTCCAGAAAAATACGCCCTTTAGGTTTTTCCTGTTTGTGTTTTTGGATTTATGATTTTTGGGGAGAAATTGGACAAGGACATATTAGGATTTATGGAGGCAATATAGGTGTTCTAGCTCTGCTGTTGTTGCGTCTTCTTAACTTTTGTTAATTTCATTTGCATGATCTGAGTTTAAGAGGAGTATTGTGAATTTTTATGCAATTACGCGAATTAATGTGATGAACTCCATTGACTAATTTCAATATAATTCAACTCTTGAGGTTTCCATTAATTATTCCTTATTTAATAATCTTACCATCTGTTTCATGGCTAATTATTACAAATTATCCAGGGAGCAAGGCCACCTCCAATTGACATAGCTAGTACTTCTACCAGAATCACCCCTTACTCTTCCCAGAATCCAAGTCCTTTATCTTCATCCTTTCCGAGCCCAGTTCCATCATATCCGGCTAGTCCTACTCGTGGTGACGCCAACAACCCATCTAGCCTCCTTCCGTTCCTCCGAAATGCAATCCCTTCATCACTTCCTCCTCTTCGGATCTCAAACAGTGCCCCGGTAACTCCTCCCTTGTCATCCCCGACAAAAAGTAAACCAATTCCCAATTGGGAGTCTATGGCCAAAGAATCCATGTCTGCCCTCAATTACCCTTTCTACGCTATTTCTGCCCCAGCTAGTCCAATTCACCGTCAGCTGTATGCTCCAGCAGCTACGATACATGAATGCGATGAATCTGATACATCCACTGTTGACTCTGGTCACTGGATAAGCTTCCAAAAATTTGCACCTTCTGCTTCTGGGGTGCCAACCTCTCCAACCTTCAATCTTGTAAGACATGTGGCTCAGCCAGGTTTTACCAACGAAGCTCTCAAGGAGAAGGGGCGAGGTTCGGAGTTTCAGTTTGAGAGTGCACCAGTGAAGCCATGGGAAGGGGAAAAGATTCATGATGTAGGAATGGAGGATCTGGACCTCTCACTTGGAATCGGGAAGACCCAGTGTTAAGCTATGCAAGGCCGGCTGATGCCAACATGTAAGAATGTTAGAACGGAAGAACGTGATTCTTTGGTTGGTTTCTGGTTCATGCAGTTGGGAGGTGAAGAGCATTTCTCTACTTTCACTTCTACCTACTCACTCACTGGGCTTGCCATATCTTGAATCGAATTTGATTTGTGGGAGGAATTAAGCTATCTTCTTCAATATTATTTAAGTTTATTTATTTTCTTTTTCAATTTTCATTTGATGTTCACCTTCCCTTTAAATCGGACATTCAGGATGTTTCACAAGCATTATGTGTGTAGATACTGTCTGAATGTTAATGCCTTGACGTGCAAGTTATTTTCTTTGTAAAATTCGGTAAAACTTTTGCAGCTCAAAACCATTTTTGTACTGATTGTACATGGCTAGCATCGTTAATGGATGTACCTTGTGGGCGCGGCGGGGGAAGGAATTCGCAGTTTAACTTCCAAATTTCATTAAATTAAACTCTCTCAGCGACAATTTGATAAGGTGCATCCCACTGAGAGGAAAAGAAAATGCAGTCCATCCGAAAGTGCTAGCGCATCTTTTTGACCTGAGTTTTACCGAAGTTCATATTTGGATGATCATGTCCCTCAATAGGCTCAATTAGATTATGTTATTGGACTCATGAAAGACGATTGGTGCTTCGATGGCGTTGCCCGACAAATCCATATTCACTTACAGACACATCATTTCCTATAACAAGCAAAACGGAATAAACACACTGAATTATTGGATTTTTAAATTATGTAGCTGTCATAAGCGAAAGTAAAAAAAGGTAAAAGTGAAGGAAACTCTTACCCCAAGACAAGTCAGATTGATCATTCTAGTTTGAAGCAAGCTTAAAAGACTAACTCTATAAAATTTTTATTTTTCATTAGATATTGTATTTATTATAATATATATTAGGGGTTGAAAACACAAAGTGGGAGGATAGGGAGGAACACCAAAATACACACAACAGATTAGTAATGTAGATTATGTCAATTATTTAAAAGGATACTTTTGCATAACATAAAAAGAATACTAGTTGGGGCTTTAAGTTGGTAGAAACGATCATGCAATACTCCCACAATTTCGATCCAAAGCATGCTCCTATCTGCCAGTTAAAGAAATAACTATCAGGAATAAAATAATCCTTAGTAAGCCACCTTCATTTATCTGGGTGGAGGAGTTCTGGTCCAAATTATATCTCTTAATTTTTTTTTTTTTAAGAGAGTACTACTTTCTTTCATTCAACAAAGTGAATACATAATATTTGTGCTTAAAATATATCCTGCCATAAAAATTTTGTTGAATACATATAATATTTACACTGGAAATATATGCTGCCATAAAAATGACATGAGATAGACCGATCTACATTTTGTATTTTTTCAGATGTGGAGCACTAAAGCTTGAATTTCACCATAAAATCTATATCTCTTAACTTGAGGCTTCTATTTTGTTGTCAAATTGGGCAAGAAACTTCCTTTAACATGTTATGCTTTATGTTATGTCATTAAGCACCAGGGGGGTCGAAATCAATCACAGCAAATAAAATTGACCGCAATCAGAAAGGATTTACTACAGAAATAGAATTTTACAAGATAGTGGACTGATGAGAACAGCAAATTTGTCGAGTCAGCTAACAACAATCTCTAAGAATACCATTATAACATGAACAAGATGCACAACGCATGCTAACAGTAAATTTTTTAACGGAGCATTTACAGTCAAACAATGTCACTAAAGAATTCTCCACTGCAGTGAGACTTCAATCTCTGGTTAGGGAATAATACACACAAGTGCTTGAAAATGCCATAAAAAACATCTCTGAGAGGTAACTGGTAAAATACTAACCCAACACATGGAAACCTCTGCTCTTCATATTTCTAGCTATAATGTTCTCAACAATCAGATCTGTGTAATTAGTTAGGAATAAGTGTGGATAAAGTATATCAGTCATGACTCACAAGATAGGCAACTGTTCTCCAAAGCTTTGGTTAGTTCTTCATCTCTTCAATCTTGGGTTTTAAATCCTTTTTGGCATCTGCATTGCACTGTTGGTATCTGAAGCATGTTAAGAGATGATCGTTGACTATCCCAGATACTTGCATGAACGAATAAACTACTGTGGGACCCACACAACGGAAGCCTCTCTGCATTAGATCCTTGCTGATGAGTTCTGCTTTCGGCGTCTTCACAGGTACCTGACGTGCGTAACGAAATCCATTTCTCACAGGTGCATGGTTCACAAAGTTCCAGCAATAGTTGCTAAAAGAACCAAACTCTTGCTGAACCTGCAGAAGAAAAGCAACGAAATTGGAACATAAAATCCAGCCTCAGATGAGTAAATGTCATCACTCAACCTCACAGTAATAATTAATGCAATTCTTGTATTTATCTTCGTAGTTGTTTTTACAACCAAGGAATAGTGCCTTCATTTTCTTCTTTGAATCCGGCATTTTTAAGATTTGAGAGAAATTAGGAATTTCAGCTAATAAACAGTATCTCTGCAAATCTGTTTAATTCCAGAGATAGGGAAAAGCCAAATCTTTAATCACAGATCTGAAGGAAATGTGGGAGATTCAACCATTTCAATGCCTCACAACACCAGCATAAGCTGCTTAAACCAAGTCCCTATCCCATGGTGCATTTACAAATTGGAGTTTCAGAATTTGAAGCGTTGACCTAAATAATCACCTTGAGCATCTGCTTAGCGTTCTCCACAATTGCACGCAGCTTTGGCTCAGATAACAGTAGGCTCCCGTTTACTTTCAATGACAGCAACTTCTTCTCAGTAAACTGTGAAATGGATGATATGTCGAAATTGTCAAAAAGCTTCCTGCCAAATTTTAGCAATAGAAACTCGTATAATGATTGGAGGATGTGAACACTTCTAAAAGAATAGAAACAAGTAAATAAAGAGATTAAATGCTAACATGCCTAAATATGTCTCTCTTGTTAAGAATTGCTGGCCAGCTAAGTTCTGCTAACGCTTGTGAAAAGACTAGCAACTCAAAGAGCTTCCTGTCGTCATAAACCGGAACTCCCCATTCTTCATCATGGAAAGAAATATAAAGTGGATCTGTTAAGTATAAAACAAATGTTCCCCAGTGAGTAGATAATTGGTTTCAAAAAAGACAAGCAAATAAATAAGACATATATGAAAAGAAGTGATGATATTGTGTGTATATGGATCACATCTTAAACGTCTAAATGAGTAAACGACTCATATGTTAGAGTATTCAAAGAAAAAGGCAGTTTGGATAATTCAAATGCTAGAATACTAAGTAGAACCAATGGTTACTGATTGTTGTTGAAATCCACATATTATCGATGCCTGAATATGTACTGGCTTCTTCAAGAAAAAGGCTATCATCTTATTTAAGGTCTTGATCAGCAATGCCATGTCAACCCAAGCTGCAGTATTGAAAAGTCTGGCCATGATAGTTTCGCCACCATTAATGTTCAACATGAAACTTAAACTACGTTAATAGAAGAGGACTACGGTAATACAAGAGGCCCTAAATTATTCAACAACCACTCTGCAATGCCATACATGATTAACACTTCATTCTGTTAATGAAATCTAAACTATCATGCTTGACTCCACTATTAAAGTAGCATTAACGAAACAAGAAAAATCCCATTTTGTGGAGTAAACTATCAGTAGCAGTTTTATTTATACAATCAGCAAAAGCCTTGCATGGCTCCAACTACCAGAACCTCGTTACTTTTTTCAAAATGGTAGCAAGTCAGAACATTTAAAAAAAATGGAAAATCTTAATTAACAACATCCAATTGTGGGATGTGTCAGGAATGACCTTCAAGCCATTATTTAAGTTTCCACATCCGATATAATTAGAAATGGACACGCAAAAACTTGGTATGAGGCGCAATAATTAAAAAAAAAAAAAAAAAAAAAAGAGTCACTTACCAGAGTTGGATGTGATCCAATCACACCTCTTAATCGGCCCCGAGTTCACGGGTGAAGCTTCTGGAATTTCAGCACTAGCATGGGGAACGAATTTCATATTCTTCACGCCGTTACGCTTCACCGTCACACTTCTTCTAGAATTCTCCATTTTCTTGGCCGAAATAGCACTCGAAGTAGATGAATCCGAGGAACATGTGCTGTCCACCGAAGCATTGTTCCTGATAACCGGTTCCGCAATTTTGGGAGCCGGTTTTTTTGGCTTCTTTGGAACTTCAGTTTTCTGTTTCGGGTCTTCGGAAGCCCTAACTCTGTTCCCGGTCGGTCCGAGAATAGCCCGCTGTTCGGAGACCGGCCTGGCCAATGATTGAACCTTCGTAGCCATGGACGTTTATATAAACACTGAAATTTTAGTGTTGTGTGCTGATTTGAGCTGAAAACGGCAGCGCTTTAACTTGGAAAGAGTAAATTATGAGTAGAGCTCTCGCGCAGCTGAATGTTCGAGAGAACTAGTGGTTATAGAGTGAATTGGTGGGCAAATTGGTCGACAAGTTTGGAGAGACTCGGGTTCACTGAGCAGAAGGTTTGGGCCTAGAGTGTGGAGAGAAGCAAAAGGCGCAAAATGACGAAACAACGGACGGGTTTTTGGAGGTTTAAAAACGAAAGCCTGCTATGGGTAAGGTAACCGGTTACAGCCGGTGTGTGTCCGCGTGTCGGTGTCTTTTTACCGTTTTGGTTTTTCAAACAGAGTGGAGGTAGGGTGAAATACCAAATTTGCCTTAGCTCGTTCTCAAAATTGCATGAGTTGCCGCGTTCTGGTTTTGTCGGCTTGTCGCGTTGTCATCCATGCGTAAAAAAAAATATATCGACATATCTATCCACTAAATAAATCCTAAGCTATCTTTCATTATTCAGATGGAAATTAATATTTGGGACCAAGTTATGAGTCCTCCTTTAATCATATAGGTTATTATAAAACAAGACAAAAGTTGGCACGCAATATAACATTTTATCAGGATAATTGAGGGTTTTTCACGAACACTTGCGACCATAATTAGAATATGTAATTGTGAGTTTGGTTATCCCTAAAGACTTCAATTAATTCAAAAACAGAAAGAAAATTACTCAACTTTTTTGTATGATTGCAACTTTCGTCCTCATCGATATGGTAAAATTGGTGTACCTTGATAATAAGACAAAGTTGATACTCTTCTTATCTTTATGATGATTAATTATGAGAAACAGTATAAATCATCATTATCATTAATCATTACTATTATTGTTATCTTATCATTATCATAGTTGTCAAAATGAAAAGAGAGAAAAAAAAAAAGATGGGTTATCTGTCACAAGGCTAAATTTGGCATTTTGCTTACTTAGAAATGGAGTCGGCGGGCTAGAGGTCGCATTCAGTTGGTAATGTAAATGGGTGTCGGCAGTATGGCAAATAGCTTTGCATGGAAGTTCCTTACCGTTAAGAAAAAGAATCCAAAGTCGTTCTCGCTCACCGGTCACCACAACGATAAAGGCAACAACAATATTGGTGGGTGGTGCGCATCCAACGGCTATCTTTCTTACCAGCGAGCTGATCCACTAATGGCCTGGGCTTGCTTCGTCGATTTGCATCATGAACTTCATTTGGAGTCCAGCCTTGGGGTTTAGGCCCATGATTGACTTGAAACTACTGGACTGTAAACCCTGATCCAATGTCGTATGCATTTGCTACTGCAAGGTAACGAGGATGGACATTGCGTTGGGTTTCCTTGAAACGTCACTTGGCGTGGCACGTGACACTTTAAGATCTCATATGAAGTGTGTTTGTAGTAATAACATTGTCAGCATGCAATGCATCGTGTAGCTCTGCAAGTTTCATCACACTTGGCTCTGCGATCGAATTTAATAATTTTTGAGATCTTCATCATCATTTTGTCAAATTGGGGGATGTTACCGTGTCTTCCTTTTTTATTTTTCCCCTCAAATAACAACTATGAAGGTAGCTCGCACTACGGTGGAATTCCAGCAATGGAGTCAAGAGGGGTTTCATGGGTAGCATCGGCGGGTGGACTATAAGATTAAAGAATTGCATTATTTACAGTTTCAAGATGACTTTTATGTTGATGGGGGCAAGGTACGCTGCCTTGAAAATGAGACTGATGGACTTTTAAGTTTTAATTGGTTCTTTCATAATTTTGCTTTAGCTCGTCAGCGAAGAAATGCAATCCGGGGTTAGATGGATGAGGATGGGCAATCTAGCTACTACACTTGCTGTCGGTATTGAGCAAATTGTTTTGCTTGCATTTCTCTACGATGTTTTCATCTTCTGCCCCTGATGTCTCATGCACGGTGGGATTCGGTGCTACAACGTTTGCCTGTAACAGTGACTGCTGATATGAATTAGGAGATGGCGAAGGAGTTTACGGGTGATGAAATTCAGAGGGCTATTATGCAGATGCACGAATGCATCCTGCTAAGGCTCCGGGACCGGACGGTTCGTCACCTTTAATTTTCCAGGATCATTTGGTTGTAGTTGCGCAGCAGGTAATCCGTACATGTTTGTCATTCTTAAATGCTGGGTTCCTCTCTCTGGACTGAATGATACAGTGGTGGTGTTGATCTCTAAAGTTAAGAAGCCAAAAAGAGACAACAGATTATCGTCCAATTAGCTTGTGATTTGTTAGCTTGTGATTTACTTATATGGGCGGATGATCTTCCACAACATGTATCTTTGCGTTACCGTTATCCTGAAATAAGGATTGAAAAAAAAAAGGCAATTACAAAGAAACACATAAGTTTGTTTCTGTCTTTTTTTTTTTTCTTTAAATTTATATCGCACTTATTCTTATTATACCAAAACCCTTTAATTCAATATTTATCGATAATTTTCTATACACCAACTAAGGGCTAGTTTAGTAATATTATTGTTTTTAAAATAATTGTTGTTCGTTCTACTCCAAAAATAATCAATTATAATGAGAATTAGTTAGACATTTAGTAAAATATATTTTAAAAAATGCTATGAGTTTAAAATAAGTCATATGTGTTTAGTAAAATTTATTGTTAAACTGCTGTAAGAATATAAATGATTGAATTGTAATGAGAATTAGTTAGACATTTAGTAAAATGTATTTTAAAAAATACTATGAGTTTAAAAGTAGTCATATGTATTTAGTAAAACTTATTGTTAAACTACTGTAAGAATATAAATGAATGAATGAATTAATAATAATAATAATAATAATAATAATAATAATAATAATAATAATAATAATTTATAGTTAAAATAAATAATTTATATTATTAATTTATATTTTTTTTATTATCTCAAAACAATAATCTGTTTAAAGTTAATGATTTAATTTCTTGATTATTAAGGATGATTTTGGATTATATGAGGATATATAATATATAATTTTAGAATTGTATTAAGTATAAAATTAGTTTTTAAAATTAGATTTTGAAAAGAAACTTACTCATTTTTTTTCTTTTCAAAATCTGATGCAGGATGAAATGATTTTAACAGAAGTGATTTCTAAAATTTTTTTACTAAATATTAAAATTAACTTTTAACTTTTTAAAATTATTTTTAAACAACTAAAAAATAATAACAAACGGTCCTAAATATCCCAAGCAATAAAAAAAAAAAAAAAAAACCCCAAACTAATAATATAGACGAATACGATCGACGAGCCACCTAATTTTTACAAACAGTTATTATTTTGATATCAATGTTTTCCCCTCAACATGGATCAGATATTTAATTATTATATTTTCCCATTGTTTCTACCTCAACATGGATCACGGTAATCATCATTATTGTATTTTCCCTACTGCGCGTCGGCGCCATGGGTCAAGTTTGATTAAACCCAGCTAGAAAACATAAATTAAAAATCATACAGTAAGTAATCCGAATTCTCCTCTAAGCCTAATGACAAGATATCATTAATTGATACTTATTATTTGTTAATATTTCAGTCGCTTTGAAATATTTTTTTTTTGCAATTTTTTTTTTAAAAAAAAAACAGAAAGTATATAATTAACATTAATATTATTATACTATTGAGAATATAATAAATTAGTAAATAAATAAATAAAAGAGATAATAACAACAATCACAACCCCAAGCTTTAGTAAAGTAAGAATTAGAGTAAAAGGCAACCCAATAACCACCTAGATATATACACACAAGAATCATCATCTTCAAAGCTCGCTCCATATTAGTCAATTAAGGAATATAATTATGATTGTTAGTAATATATTCATGTTATTTTATAGTTATGTTTCTTTGGAAAGTGGTTTGACCGAACAAAGTTCAAGCCCGCAAATAAATTGAGTATAAATCGCCAAGGTTGTACCTTTTTAAAAAAAATTAATTAAAAAATAAATTTAGAGGATAATTCTTCTTTCAGAAATTATACTAATTTGTGCAAAACGCGATAAGCAACATAATTTTGACTACAAATTAAATAAAAATTAAATAGCGGCTGCGAGCTTCTTTTTTTTTTCAATTTATATGTTACTGTTCCCCTATTCTTATGAGAAGCAAAGGGGAAAAAAAAAGAATATCTATTAAAAAAAGGTGATGCCAATAACAGACAGACGTATCCATTACAAAAACAACCATAAAAAAGGAATTGGTTCCCCATTAAGAACATTATTTATGTACTTATACTTCTCCAATTGGGAAATGAGGTCATGCGAATAGGATGCAGATGCTCTTCAATAATTTAGAAGGCACAAAAAACTGAGATAATTATTTTTTATTAGAAAAATGGTAAAATAAAGCGGAAAGAAAAAATGAGAAAAATAATAAAAAAAGAAAAAAAAGAGTGAATAAAGAAAAAAAAAAAACTAATTTCTCTCATTTTTTCTCTTTACTTAACACAACTCTTTTTATTATCTCTTCCTTTCAACTTCAAGGGCTCTAGTGGCCTTTTAAGCTGTATATATGCAAACCACTTCCCCCTTCCCGGACATCAGTGCAGTGGGAGCGGGTGACTTAATTATATTTGAAATCAAAACATCAATATAATAATATATATACACCATGGTGGAAGCACTGGCTAAGAGCTCGCAGCCACATGTGGCAGTCTTGGCGAGCCCAGGACTGGGCCACGTCATTCCTCTATTGGAGTTCGCTAAGCGACTTGTCACTAACCATGGCATCCACGTCAGCTTCCTCGTCATCACCACAAACGAAGCCTCAGCAGCCCAAGAGAAGCTCCTCCGGTCACTCCCGCATGGTCTCGACGTCGTTAACCTGCCACCGGTTGACGTCTCAGCCGTCACGGGGGATGACATGCCCGTCCTCACTCGCCTTCACGCCATTGTGGAGGAGAGTCTCAAGTCATCCTTAAAGTCGGTCCTAACTGAATTATGCAACCCGCAAGCTCTTGTTATCGATTTATTCTGCACCCAGGCTCTCGAAATATGCAGCCAACTTTCCATTCCAACTTACTCGTTTGTCACTACATCCGTTCACTTCTTTGCCTTCACCTTGTACCTTCCCACTCTTGACCGTGAGGTACAAGGCGAGTTTGTCGATCTTCCTGAACCGATTGAGATCCCGGGTTGCCCCCCTGTACGACCCGAAGACTTGCTGGATCAGGTCCGGAACAGGAAGATTGATGAATATAATTTATTTTTACTTCACATGAGCCGTTTGCCTCTTGCAGCTGGAATTTTCCTAAACTCCTGGGAGAATCTTGAGCTTGTCCCTCTTAGAGCAATTAGAGAACACTCATTCTATCTACAAATTCCTACACCGCCGATTTACCCAATTGGCCCGTTGATCAAGCAAGACGAACCGTTGAGTGCCTCAGATGAAGAGTGTCTGGCTTGGCTAGGCAAGCAGCCGTCTGATTCAGTTATCTTCGTAGCGCCTGGTAGTGGTGGCACTTTAACAGCTGAGCAAGTCACTGAGATGGCATGGGGTCTAGAACAGAGCAGGCAAAGGTTTATATGGGTGGTACGGATGCCCAGCGATGCTAGTGCCTCGGCTACATTTTTTAACGTCGGAAGTGACGTTAACGATCCACAAGCATATTTGCCAGAAGGGTTTTTAGAGAGGACTCAGGGAGTGGGGACGGTGGTATTATCATGGGCTCCACAAGTCCAAATTCTCCACCATTCCTCCACAGGCGGATTTATATCTCACTGTGGGTGGAACTCATCTTTGGAGAGCATATGTCACGGTGTGCCAATGATTGCGTGGCCGCTTTATGCAGAACAGAAAATGAATGCTGCAATGTTAACAGAGGAGATAGGGGTGGCCGTAAAGCCGGTAACAGAATCGGGAAAGAAAGTGATCGGACGGGATGAGATAGAGAGGGTAGTGAGGTTGGTAATGGAGAGTGAACAAGGGAAGGTTATGAGGCGGAGGGTTAAGGAGCTACAAGAAAGTGCTTACAGAGCATTGCAGGATGGTGGCTCTTCTTCTGAGTCGCTTGCTTGTTTTGTTAAGAAATGGAAAGACTGATCATGACATCCAACTATTACTATCTTTTAACTTGTTTCCTTCTTATATTTCGAGAATTTGAAATAAGCTGTGCTGCTGTGGTGTCTCGCACCATATGTACATTCACTATTACGGTGACTGGCCACTGGTCAGCCGTCTATATAACTCACATCATGCTATCAATAAATTTTTTTTTTTTTTTTTGCAAAGCATTTTTTCAGTTATCAAGCAGTTAATATATTCTGACTCATCTGAGAGTTCCTTTGGGCTCTGCACATATAAGTTTTTTTATTAAAGTACAACGTACGTATGTATGGTATATATACACATGAGTAGCCTAAGTTACACATTTTGTTTTCTCCAACACTAGGCTTCAAAGATTTAAGCTCTGATTGGGATTACTGCCCATAAACCCTGTTGCTAGGGCATTTGGTAACTGATACCACCTATCTGTGTAGTACCTGTATTTTTTATTTTCAATTTTTATCCATTTATAATAAAAAATTCTATACTAAGGCGACTGTTGTGCTGTGGTTGGAAACGAGGCCTAAGCATGATGCCCTCTACTCTTTCCAATGGAATCAGCAACACATCAAACCTCAGAGTTGATTCTTAACAATATTGAATGGTCTCCCCACGAATGCTTAATAATTAATGATAAACTTATCGTGTCATAAATTATTTCCATGAGAACAAAGATAAATGGATGTTCAACAAAATCCCGAAATACGGAGAGCTTGACAATTGGCACCTAGGTGTGTCATTATATGAAAATAATAATTTATTTGTCTGCCATTCTTATAGGAGGTTTATCTTCAGTTTTGCTCTTGGCTGTATACATATATCATTATTCCAAAAAGGTAAGTAAGTCCTAAAATTATCTATCAATGTAACTAAAGAATTATGTTTAGGTGCATATATCTATATTTTATAAAGTGGAGCCGATTATTTTATATCAATGAAAAAGTCTTGACGCACCTTTACATGATGTAAAATTTATATGGATGTATACAGTTTAGCATGATTTAGTTAAGTTGATTTATGTTCTGTTATATCATTTTGGGAAAAAAAAATTGTTAGGTCAAGAGAATTTTTTTTTTTAAAAAAAAAACCACCTGAGAGTGGGGGGTTAGGCAGCTCCCTACCTAAAGATTATTGAACTAAAATAAAAACGGGCATGTATGGTAATGACACCCAGACAGGGACAATAGAGGTCAAGAGATTTAAGTGTGTAATTTTCTAAAAATAAAGGGACTCATATGCCTGTTTTGTGAATTTGTACCCAGACAGGGACAATAGAGGTCAATGGATTTAAGTGTGTAATTTTCTAAAAATAAATGGACTCATATGCCTGTTTTGTGAATTTGTAATTTATCTGTCAAAACTGAACAAAAAAACAAAAAAAAAAAAGAATTAGGAGCTTGCATGCAAACATCTATTAAAACATATCCTACATTCGACCTGCAAATTGGTTGTGGCATCAATATCTATTTCCCTTGTTGATACTCAGTACTACTCCTATCTTAGCCTGAGATAGCATCATGGGAACCGTGCACATTTAGCCACAAGTTGCAACCGTGCCGAGCATAGGCCTGGGCAAAGTTACTCCTCTATTCGAATTCGCTAAAAGCCTTGTGATTCAGCATGGCTTTCAAGTCAGCTTCATTGTCATCGACACCGACGAGGCCTCAATCTCTGCAGCCCAAGAGAAGTTACCGATGACATGCCCGTCCTAGTTCTTCTTTATGCCAATGTAGAAGAGAGTTTTAGGTCCTTGAAATCAGTTCTAATTAAGTTAGGCAAGCCAAAAGCTGTTGTTAGCGATATGTTTTGTACCCAAGCTTTTCAAATATGCAGTAAACTGTCAATTCCAACGTTCTCATTTTTCACTTCATCTATTTCTTTCTTTGCATTCTCTTTGTATCTTCTCACACTTGACCATGAGGTGGAAGGTGAGTTTATTGATCTTCCAGAACCAATTACGATCCCTAGTTGCTCGCCTGTATGACCCGAAGGCGTGGTGGACCAAATCAAGGACAAGAAGATTGATGACTATAAATGGTTATTGATTCACATGAGCCGATTGACTCTTTCAGCTGGAGTCTTTCTCAGCACCTGGGAGGATCTCGAGCCTATCCCTCTTAAAGCAATAAGACAACACCCTGTCTTCAGACAGATTCCAACTTCACCGGTTTACCCGGTCGGTCCAATAATCAAGCAGCAAGGTGAGCAGTACTTGCGTTCATTGGAGCGTGATGGTTGGCTGAACATGCAGCCGTCTGATTCAGTTCTCATAGTTTCGCTGGGTAGTGGTGGCACTTTGACAACTGAGCAACTCATTGGGATGTCAGGGGGTCTAGAACTGAGTCAACACCGGTTTATATGGGTAATGCGTAAACCCTGCAATGCTAGTTCTTAGCGGCATTTTTTGACGTGGGAATAATTGATGATGATACAAGAGCGTATTTGCCGAAATGTTTCTGGAAAAGACTCGAGGAGTCTGAATGACGGCGCCATCGTGGGCTGCACAAGTAGAGATTCTCGACCGTCCATCAACAAGTGGATTTTTATCTCAGTGTGGTTGGAACTCAACTTTGGAGAGCATAATTCACGGATTGCTTATGATTCTGTGGCCGCTTTATGCAGAGCAGAGAATGGATGCTGCGAGGCTGACAAAGGAGATAGGGACGGCCGTGAAGCCAGTAACGGGACCTAGAGAGAAAGTGATCAGACGGGATAAGATAAAGGGTAGTCTGGTTGGTTATGTAGTGTGAAGAAGGGATGATTTTGAGGCTGAGGGTTAAGGAGCTGAAACATAATGCTTCCAGAGCACTGAAGATCGATGGCTTTTCATATAACTCGCTTGCTTGTGTCGTTAAAAAATGGATAGCCTAATATATAAACTGTAATGCCAATTTATATAACTAATGAATTAGGTTAGGCTCAGTTAGTTACTTGATGCCGAGGGTGTTCCATATGATTTGGTACTTGTTGTGCCTAAATAATGGAGGGTAAGGTTGCATGAAGTTTCCCACATACTGTTGATTTCCAGTTTCCTACGTCAAATTGAACTAATTTTAGAATACATCAAAGTTAATATAACTAACTACTGTAAATCATACAATGTATGATGTATATAATCAAATTTAATATAACTACTGCTTACATGGTAGTTTTTTTAAATAAATATACGCATGTCATATTATTATTTATTTATTACATAAATGACATGGACATGATACTTCTAATATATTCTATAATTTTATAATTTCTCATGTGACTCTCTTATATATTCTACCTAAGCTTAATTAAACTACAAGTGTCCCCTCCTTTAATTTGTAATAAAACACCATTTGCATGCACCGTTTGTAATCTTACTTTGTTTATTTGTCAATTATAAGTTTTTTCTTTTCTTTCACCGGTATGCATGCAGTTAATGAAAAAAAATTCAACTATGATACTTTTAAGTTTATGTAATCAAATTCAAATAACTGCTGTCGTAACTCGTATCTTCAATATAAACGTTACCCCTAAAAACTCTGTAAGAATAATGCTACAATTACATAATTATATAATTATTCTCAGGTGCAACCATTCACTTTTTTTTTTAAATAGAAATTTAAATTTTACAACATTATAAAAGAAACAAATATGAAAAATAGACTGGCGTAGACCACCAAATAAATTATTAAAAGAAGGACGGACCAAACTTGCCAAATAAGGGTGGACAATATTGGGTTCAAATCAATCCAATCCAATCGAATTTTGGGTTAATCAAATTAAGAAAAAAAATCGTCTGAACACAATCCAAACTTATAATGAGCCGCACCTAAATTGGATTAGATTAGATCAAAACTCAAGTTGACTATGGATTAGAACAGATTTGGATGGTATTATTTTTTAAGCAAGCCAGTAGAGAGAATCTGTTTCTAATATTTGTTATAAACAAAATCATATTCAAAGGCGAGCGTTTTAGCATGAAGTACACATTGAGATTTGAAACTTGAGATCTTTAATAGTTTCTATGCTGTGAGTGAGTGGCAAACTATAAAAACTTTTGTCATTGAAAGAAGGTAGCAGATAAGTTAGATTAGTTCTATAGTGAAGCACTAATGATGACTATTAGATCATAGTAGTAAGTGCAGATTTAATATTTATCTTTAAAATCGTGCAGTCATCATCAGTGCTTCACTGTAGAGCTGATCCAACTTAGCCAGACCCTTGAAAGAAATCTCAATGTGTATAGAGCTACAGTTTGGCAACATAGAAAATTTTCAAGATCTCTCTCTCTCTCTTTTTTTTTTTTAATAATTTCAAATTTCAAACGAATGAAAATAAAGGAAATATTTATGGAGAATGGCAATTTTAGATTATTGGAGCGATGGTAAAAAGTTTTATTCTATATAAATATATAGGATTAGGATCCTCTCATTCTTCTGCCACTTGTATTTTAATAATAATGTATGGTTGGGATTTAACTATTTTTGAAATCACTGTCTGCAGATCTGTACTTGCTTCTTGAAACAAGCATGAGGGAAGGGTCAAGAAAGCAGGCTTGAAGGAGCAAGCCTGCAAGTTCTTCCAGTGACTAATCTCCCATAGCTAGCGAAAAGCCCAACCGGTGGCCACGACAAGCAAGCCATGAGTGGAAAAAAAAGAAGAAATATTTTAATTCAATTAGATTTCATCTAAATGTAGTAGAGAATGAAAGATTATATAAATATATATTAATTTTAGCAGATTTTATTCTCTTAACCTTGTCTTAATTGGGCAAGTTGGATCTTCATCTCCAGTCCTGTATATTCTTAGTTTGTTTCCATTTTTTTCCCCAACTTAAAAGCATGTGGGTGAGAGTTGTCGGGTTCTTGCATCTGAGAGTATGCCTGGCCATATAGTGTTGCTGCACTTGTTCTTTAAATAATGGAAAATACATGAATTACAAGCAAATGAAATTTTAAAGTGTATTTTTATTTGCTTGTTATGGAGAAGGCATAACAAGAAAGTAATTGGAGAAGAGAGCGTGTAATTATAGTAACATTATTGACCTTAAAATTTTATTGCTAACTTGTAAATCTATATTTATTTAAAAATTTAATCGTACATGGAGATTAACCAAATTAATTTTATATTATTTTTCATTATTTCAAAATTTTAATTATAATTATGACTTGAATTTTTATTAAGAATTGTTTTTAAAAGTAATATCCACCGACCACATATTCAATTATTCTTACAAATTTCAATTGGTTACCGAACATATATTATTATTTTTATATTATAAATATAGAATATAAAAAATAACATCAAATACATATTTAATTTCAAAATATAATAATTTGAAAATATTATTTTTATTTTTATTTTTGTATTATAAAAATATTAATTACAAAAAAAACCAAACGTGCCTTACTTTTTAATTACAAGTATGATAATATTTAGTAAAAATTATTTTCAAAAATAATTTTACCGAACATATATTCATTATTTTTTACTCTTTTTTAATGTATCTACCAAACACATATTACTATTTTTAATTATAAAATATAAAATATAAAAAATAATACCAAACGCATATTTAAATTTAAAATACAATAACTTACAAAACATCATTTTCATTCTCATTTGTGTTTTCAAAAAATATTAATTCAAAAAGATTCTTCCGCCCTACGTAGAAAACATTTGTGGAGCTAGTTCTGGGCCTACTCTGTTCTTCCGAAACTAAGAAGCACTGGCCCAAATTCTTCCTGGCTCTGTGGGTCACCCGCTATCTAAAAGAGTACCGTGATAAGCCCCTACCAAACACCCACGCGCCCCCCTCCGTAGAGTTACCGCCACGTCATGACTTTAAGTGGCACGCAAAACAATGACCAGCAGATCCCCTTTTAAAAATTTTAAAATGTAGCGAATCACGTTCAACCAAAAATGGTTTTATTTTCCTAATCCCGCTTTAAAACTTCGTCGTTTAACGTACGGCCAATTCAGTCAGCCAACTACGCATTGTAATTATATCGATCCACACAGCTGCTTCCCCAAGAGATCCTCCACATTAGCAATAGTAATTCCATGGATCCCTCCAAATCGTCCACCGGTTCAAAGCCCAAAGATAGAGACTTCTTAAACCATGTAGAAGCATATCTCGCGAAACGCGACGGCGTTGACAAGCTTCTCAAAATCTCCAGATACGCGACGAAGATCATCTTAGCCTCTTCAGTCCTTCCAGAAACTCTTCCCTTAACTGGCCGACTCAAGAGCTTCGAGTCCAGTGTGGGATTGAGTCGCAAAGCCTTTCGACTCGGAAAATTCATCCAAGACGTCAACGCTTTGCGAAACTCTCATGTCGATTACATTTCCAGGGAAGATCTTATTCTGTCCTTTATCGCCTACGGAGGTGAAGGCTTGTATTACTTCGTTGAGCAATTTATTTGGTTGGCTAAATCGGGATTAATTGATCCTAAACACTCGCGTAGTTTGCAAAAGATTAGTGCTTGGGCGGAGTTTATTGGTTATATAGGTAGCATTAGCCTGAAATTTAGGGATTTGAAGATGATTCTTGAAGACGAAGCGTGCTTGGCATCCACCATTGAGATTGCGATTTCGAGGGGAAATGGATATAAAGAAGAAGAGCAAAGAATGAAGAAATTGAAAGCGAAGAAGTTAATGAAGAAGCTTTCTATTGTTCAAGATTTCGCTGATGGATTAATGGCTTTAGCTGATATTCGTGATGGCAAAGGAACGCTATTTGGTCCGCTCTGGGTGGCTTCTGCCGGTCTTTTGTCGGCCGTCATTAGTACTCATAAAAATTGGCTGTCTTGCTGATTTTCTTTCATGGCTATTCGACAAGGTATGATTGTTTGTTTTGATGATTGAATTATCAACTTTAGTTTTACTGTTTGTGAATGAAGGTGTCATAATGCAGTTATGTATTTTTGCTGCAAGTGTGACAGTGACTGTGAGGATTCTTGTACTGTCACTGTAATTATACCATATGAACCCTTGAAAAGTTTGGGGTTCTCTTTTTCTCACCAGAATAAAACTATATGTAGGCAGCGGATCAAATGAAATTTGTTCAATAATAATTTAACATTATAAAAACAAATGATATGTTCAACATATTCATTAGGCAACAACAATTCTTTCATGCATAATTTTTAATTGGTTACATGCGGTTATAAATTTAATTTAAATTTTTACCATTTCTCTGTGTGCTCTTTCTAATTCTACTCCATTGATTCTGAAGCTTCAATTATTAATCCTCCACTGAACTGAAGGAAAATCAGTCAATTAATGATCAAAGTTAGAGACTTCTTGAACCATCTCAAAGCACACCTAGGAAATAGATTGAGGTTTGGACGGTTTTCTCTTTATTTCTCGTATATGCTACCAGGTTCATCTTAGGTTTGTTGGTTAATCCAAAACCTAAACCTTAACATGCTGACAAAAAAGCATTAGTTCAGTGTAGAATTGATTCACAAAGCTGTTCGACTTGTCAAACTCATTAAAGACGTCAATGCTTTTAGGAACTCTCATTCTGATTCTAAAAAGTATCTTTTCCTTTCTATTGTACGATAATATTTAGGTAAGGGATTGTATTACTTTGTCAAACAAGATACTTTTTTGCTCTATTTGGGGTGTGTTTGATCATAAGCACTTGCATAAATTTGGAGAGGTTAGTACTTTGGCCGATCGAGTTTATTGGATGCTTTGATAGTTTAGGCTTACTTTTGGGGAATTTGGAGGGGGTAAATGGAGATGAGGCATGTTGGAATTTAAGTAATTTCAATATGGAATGGTTATCATGAAGAAGAAAAAGAACTTGGTCGATAAAATTTTGATTGTTCAAGGTTAATCTGAGGGATAAATGACATTGAATGATATCTGGGATGGGAAGGGAAGGCTCTTGGGGCCACTTTTGGGGGTCTGTCTAGGACTTCTTTTAGTGGTTGTTAGTTCTCACAACACTTGGATTCGCTGGCATTTAGCAATGCACGGCCTCCATTTCAGTTAGGATTTGTTGTCAAGGCACTTTTGCTTTGTTTTTGGTGTTAATTGTACAATCTCTTGAATGTCAATTTTAGCTGAGCTGTTTAAGGTGAAGGATAGTCGTCATCATAGTTGTGTTTGGTATTATGTGATTTAAACTATTCATATCTAGTTTTAGATAGAATCATATCTTGTAAGGGAAAGCAATCTGAAGAGATCAGTTTCATTTGTATCTTTCTCACTCCTTTCCCATAGGCATCCTCATAACTCAGTATAGCTATCCAAACACATGAAAATTCTATTTACTATATCATTCTCCTATAGTTCATTTCCCTTTTTTATGACAACCAAATTGGTGACGGTGTCCAGTAGCAGTCCCAGTGATTTTGTGTTGTGGTTATGCTTGACCCTGGTTTCGGTAGGCTCATCAAGATTGCTGTGAAGTTGACTTCAATGGTAGATAATATGATTAATAACATATTAGTATTATTAAACATAATTTAGTTCTCTGACAGATCTTTGCATTGACTCCATAAATTGCAACGCGCATCTAAAACATTTTGTTTGAATCTCACTTCATTTGGTGACCGGTCCTAGCTGCACTGAATTGAGAATTGAAATGCAACTGTGGAGACCATTTCACTGGAAATCCAAATTCGAGTGCAACAATAAGTGGAAATGCGAACTCATAAAAGCAATTAGAAAATCAATGGTCTTACATTTCAGAAACCTTGGATCTTAGATCGAAGCACAGATGGCATACCTACTGTCTTCAGTCCTGTTCTGTGTTGTTGCCCCCTCTTACGTCTGCATCCCTATCGGTTATTGTTGCCTGGTTTCTATTTGTTTATACGAATTCTGAAGACTCTACAGTCTCTTCAAAATCAAATCACCCGATCTAGTAAGGATTAGATTTAGTTTGAGTAATGTGGTGGTGTTTTGGAAAGAAATATGCGAAATATCAATTTTATGCCAATTCTTGACATTTGACAATGATACATCTTCTCTCAAAAGTTGACTTGAGTAGCGTTCTTTAGTCACTCACTGTCCGTATCTATCAGCTTTAAATTCTGCCATTCAATTGTGATACAAGTAAATAATGGTGGTCGGTTTGGGATTTCTTCTGATTTATTATGCTTGAAAAAATCCGGATTAAATGCGCTTGTAACAAGACAGTGACACTCTTGGTGGTGTAGGCGTATCTTGGTCGGGTGTCGTGATTGAACAGGAAGTGTATCTGGATGAAACAATAAACGATACAAGAATGTTACTTGGGTTCTTGGTTGTGACATTCATTTAAACTAATGCCGTGCAAGAACGGAACAATGTAGTAAATGATGGAATAATTTTAAATTAGTACCATTTCATTTATGATGGAAAACTTCAAAGAGCTAAAATCATTTTTGATTTAGGGTTAATACATTAACATAAATCAGTAATTTGGTCAGGAAGACGTATCTGCAAGTAAATGTGGGCCTACATTAACAATAACATTGGGTTATTGTTTCCATTGATGTTGTGTTGGCATTATCCACTCTCGAACTCCCACGAACACGACGAGTAAATTATAAATACAAATTTCAGCTACCTTGCAACAGTTGCAAGCTACCACCGGTTTTTGTCTTTTGTGATGTTAAATTTCATTGAACCCTCACTTTTCTTTTTTATTTACAGTTTATTTATAAGTATATGTGCTTTGCCAGTGACATTTTAAAATGTATTATTTTATTTAATATTATTTACTTTTTATTTACTTTTTTTACATTTATATATAAGTTTATGTGGTTTAGCTGGTGATCTTTTAAAATGTAATTTTATTTTATTTGATATTATTAAGCTTTTTGAAAGAATAAGTATAATAATAAGCCTATGACTAAATAATATTACTTTTAATAAATAAATAATATTAAAAAATTATTAATTTAAATAAAAATAAATAAAAATAAAAAATAATTTTTTATGATTCACTATTGTTTATTTTATTTAATATTATATATTTTTTTAAAAAATAAATATAATAATAAGCCTATGACTAAATAATATTAAATCAAATAAATCAAATAATATTAAAACATTATTTTAAATAAAATAAATAATATTAAAAATGATATTTATTTTTAAGACTCACTATTGATTCTTTTATTTTATTTGATATTATTTAATTTTTTAAAAGAATAAATATTATAATAAGCCTATGACCAAATAATATAAAATATAAAATAAATAATATTAAAAATAATATTAATTTTTTAAGACCCGTTACTAATTATTTTATTTTATGAAAGAATAAATATAATAACAAGCCTATGACTATATAATGTTAAATAAAATAAAATAAATAATATTTCAAATTTATCCTCTTAAAGAAAATAAACAATATTAATTAAAAATAATATTTATTTTTTAAGACTCACTACTGATTATTTTATTTTATTCTATATTATATAATTTTTTTAAAAGAATAAATATAATAATAAACCTATGACTAAATAATATTAAATAATATTTATTTTCAAAAAATAAATAATAGTAAAAATGTATTCTTTTAAATAAAATATATAATATTAAACATAAAATTTATTTTTAAAAATTGACCACTTATTAAACAATATAAATTTAAAATATTCTGGACTTATGTGCCAAAAATTTTAACTCTTTAGTGTTTTTGAGTTTTTAAAAAATATTGAGAAGTATAATGTTAATATTCAAATAAATAAAACCATCTTTTCATTAAATTAAGAATTAAAATCACAAAAAAACAAAATTAATAGTACCTTGCAACTGTCAGCAAGGTAGCTAAGTCCTTTTAATGAATATCCATAAAATTATCACTTAATTGAGAAGAGAAAAAAACAAAACAAAAAAAAAAAGGTTAAATTAAAAACAGGTGAGCCAGGTTTAATCACAACCTGACGCAAGTGAAAAAACAGAGTAGCTTTCAAAGCAGCTTTGGACAAAAAGAAAACAGAAAATCGATAAGGCTACAGTACATGGACTGTCGAATTACAATCGTAGCCGTCTTTACTTTCCATCCAACGGCTGATTGTGGATCCCTGATCAAACCAAACCAATAGCGAACGCGCCAACTCAAAATCTGAGCTCTCCAGGTGGCATATTTTAAGGAATTTTATCACGCACTCGCAACCTTCACGTTCAAGAGACGAGAGAGGGGAATATCGAAATCGATCATGACACTATTCTTCTTCTGAGATCTACAATACAAGCTTTCCTCTTTGTTTGCTCAAACTTTAACACACAATAAAATGCCTCACTAATAAATAGAAACAAGCTTCAAAGTTTGAACCAAATACTCAGTTCTTCAATACAATTAATTTTAACGTACAATGGAGTCCGAGTTGAAAGACCATAATTCAAACCAAGTCAAGTCGACGCCTTCCTCCGACGATGGGGGCTCAACGAAAGACGACCGGCCGCTTCTCAAACCGGACGCAGCTGAGAACATTCAGGAACTGGAGAAGAAGTTCGCCCCGTACGTGCGCAACGACGTGTATGGCACCATGGGCCGCGGCGAACTACCACTGGCGGAGAAGTTTCTCGTTGGTGTCGCCATGGTCACGCTGCTTCCAATACGCGTCGTTTTGGCGATGACTGTGTTGGTTATTTATTACTTGATTTGTCGCGTTTGCACGCTCTTCTCTGCGCCGAATCGGGACGAGGAGGAGCAGGAGGATTACGCGCACATGGGCGGCTGGAGAAGGTCCGTAATTGTAGTCACTGGCAGATTTTTGTCTAGAGTCATGCTTTTTGTGCTTGGCTTCTATTGGATTACCGAAACGTTTCGGATTCTAGATGGGCAAGAAAAGTCTGAGGTTATATTAATTTTGACATCGAATCTTTTTTTTTTAAAAAAGAAAAAATTAAGTACGTTAATTCTTTTGTTTAAAAGTAGTTTATTAGAGTGGTGGTTTGTCATACAGAACGAGGCCAAAAATCAATCTAAAGATGAAGCTAAAGATCAAGATGAAGAATCTGGAAGGCCTGGGGCAATAGTATCTAATCATGTATCATATTTGGATATTTTGTATCACATGTCTTCTTCTTTTCCAAGCTTTGTTGCCAAGGTTAGTTAACTTAACAATCTTGAGGTTATGTTAGTATTAGGTTGGTGCATCGACTTACTTGTTTCTGTTTCTATTTTGTCAATTTGTTTCATTTGTCTGTATAGAGATCGGTTGCTAAACTTCCCCTCGTTGGTCTCATCAGGTTAGTTCACTTCATACTAACTTTCTCAAATTTCATTCATAATTGAAAATTCACTTATTTCGAAAAATGCCATTTTTGGTTTTTTTTTTTTTTCGTTTTTTGGGGGGGAAGTAACTAGGGTGCTTGTTTGGTTGGAAGAAATGGAAGGAGAGTAGAGGAGTGGAAAGGGGAGAGAGGGAGAGAAAATGAGGGTCTATCTCAATTTCGTTGTTTGGTTTGATATGGAATCATTTCTTATTCCATTTATTTCTTTCCCCTTTCCTTCTTTTCTCTACTTTCCTTTCCTTCCATTTCTCCAAACCAAACATGCCGATGTATTTGAGGACTCACGTTTTATTTTGTACCTTAATCTTAATCGTTAAGGGAAAGATAATACTTTGTTTGTTGTTATCCTTCTAAAACGTATTGTATTCTTTTTATTTGTGCCCCGTGTTGTATTTGTATCTGCAAATGTGGGAGGAGATTAAATTTGTTTGACTCGTTTTTGCAGCAAGTGCCTTGGTTGTGTCTATGTTCAGCGGGAGTCTAAGTCATCTGATTTCAAGGGTGTTTCAGGTAGATATAAACTACTGATGCTTGTGCGTTTGTTCCACCCCACCCCACCCCACACCCCCCCCCCCCCTCCCCTAACAAAACAAAGTTTGAAATGGTTTTTGGTCAAACTGCATTTGTTGGCCTGTCTCTTAGTGTTTGATCTAGTGTTGGAAAGATTAAAGAATCACCCTCTAGGCTGTCAGCCTTGTGTGCTGTTCTGGACTGTTGTAGGGCAAAAAAGGAAGCTCGCTACTGGAGCATGGAATCTCGTTTTAGCTTCATCATTCAAACTAAATCGGAACATCATTTGTAAATTACAGGACAAATTATGCTCACCTGTCTTGGCCATGTCTTACTTTTCTCCTCTATTAGAGTGCCCTTGCTATAAATGATCAAGTGTTCCCAAAGCCATGTCTTTATAGCCCACAGCTTCCTTTAATTATGTCAATGCTTCTCGGCTCTTCAAAGAAACATGCATTGGTCCCTTGTAGAATGGCCTAAAGACAAAGTCATCTTTTGAGCGAAATTATTTTAGCAACCGCTGAATATCTGTCCTTTGCTGGCAGGTGTTGTGACTGAGAGAGTTCGAGTAGCTCATCAGGATAAATCTGCTCCAATGATGATGCTTTTTCCAGGTTAGTATTTCTGGATCATAATTATGTATCATAAGTTGCTATGTCAATCTGGTTATAAACAAAAGTGTTATAAGGATTACCCCTGAACTGGCAATCAGATAATATGTGTATTATTTGCATTGCTCGCATGGCACATTTTTCATTTTGTGATAAATAAATGATTTTAGAAAACTAGGATTTTATGTGTGGCTTTGTGTGATTCAAGGTATGGTTGCCTGCAACTTTTATTTTCTGTTGCTTTAAATTTACAAATCCATAGCTGATGCTGGATTCTTGAACCACATGATTTTAAATTACTGGAATTGAATCAATAAAGCCTACCAGAACTGATAATCCCTATGATGATATCTTCTGAGCTTGACGTGCGTGTAAATTCCTGGCTTAGTAACAATTGCGGATTTCATGTTCATCGTCAATTTCATTGCAGAAGGTACAACTACAAATGGTGATTATCTCCTTCCATTCAAGACTGGTGCATTTTTAGCAAGAGCTCCAGTGCTGCCCGTGATTCTTAGGTATCCTTACCAGAGATTCAGCCCTGCCTGGGATTCAATATCTGGGGTAATGCTCCTCAAACAACTTTTACATCATGGGTAATTTCATATAATGAAAACTGGTTTGTTCCTTTTTATCTTAACTTTTGGACATTTAAGAGTTTGAAATGGTGGATACATGTTACCAAATATGGTTTGGCTTCCCTTTTTTTACAGAAGTATCAGCTATACGTGTTAATATTTTGAGGTTTTGGTCATCTAATCATTCCTTACACATAGGAGCCATCTGTACCTGATTGATTGGGTACTGCTGGTGGAATTACTAACTTAAGAATTGATATTAAATTTTGCATGATGCAAGTTTCACCAGTTTGAGGGAGAATTGATTTTTGAAGACTATTTGAACAGTGCTGTATAATGCCATGACCAATACTGAAGACAGAACATTCTTTTTATTCTAACAAATTTTTCTCTCCCTTTCCCTCACCATTTTCTTTTTCTGTAAATTTGAAGAGACTATTATTCTGGTGCTGATGATAAGATTTGGGGGGCATCAGTCTGCGAAAACTCTACCTGTGTTCTTGGGCTTAATTATTCTTCCTGCATTGAGATGTTCAGACTATAAACAAGTTGGTGGGTTTGGAACATGAAAAGCTGACTATTTTGGGTTGCTACACTTAATGACAAAGGCATATAATATAAAGAATCTGGTGTTGCTGTGTATTGATCTGTTAATTGCTCATGTATTAACAATATCAGGAAAATTTGATATATTTCCGTCATATCCTTTAATTTTTTATCTTAATGTCAATATGATATTTCCATTCGCAGGCACGTCATGTTTTTTTTCTTCTCTGTCAATTTGTAAATCACATAGAGGTGACAAGGTTACCTGCCTACTACCCCTCGCAGCAAGAGAAGGATGATCCCAAACTATATGCTGAAAAAGTTCGAAGGTTGATGGCTAGTGAGGTATGGATTTCTTCCAGCATAAAAGCTGAACTTTTGACTTCAAACTGAATTTTAAAGGTCATACCATGATGACTGCTACGAAGGCAAATGTGTCATATCTGATAGCTTTGTTGCCTTGAAAAAGTTAACTGGGGACCTGTGAATTGATTTTATTGTTGCCTGTTCAGGCTTTGTTGGGACATATGCATCCAAAGGATTAAAATTGTAAATGTATTATCAATGGAAGAAGTCTGTTGATATTATTGTAAAATGAGCAAAAAGATATTCGAAAGAGCATGTTGACAAACTAGTGATGTGGGAAGTATAGCCATGTTAATCGCTATATGATAGTGTCCCGGTTAGTCTCTCATCTATTGAAGGAAAAATTGTTCTGCTAGAAAAAAGCTGATGTTGATGCTTAATTTTTCACTTGAATTATGGTCTGTATGGTTAATATTGCCACTAGAGCTTGAACTGCCATTTGTATCAACATGAATTTGTTTCTGCTTCTGTTTTGTGTGCAGAGTAATTTGATACTGTCAGATATTGGACTTGCTGAGAAGCGAATATATCATGCTGCTCTCAATGGTAATAATAGCCTGCCTAGTGTTTTGCATCAGAAAGACGATTGATAATTTCTTGGCCTCGCTCCCATGTGTTATCTGGTCTCAGTTTAGTTTCTTAGTTTCAGTTGGTATTTTCTCATGAAAGCACTGCTGGAAAAAGTGGTGTGCCATTATTGTCTTGTAATTTGTTATCAATAGAAAATATGACCATTGCAATAAAGTTTTTAGCTTGCTGGTGGATATCTTTTCTGAAAGCATCCAACTTATGAGCTACTGTGTCTTGGTTTTGCTACACATTTTTAGTAGGTTAGGTATTAGATGCCCTGAGGCAGTTTTAGACAGAACTATGCCCCTGTAAATCTGAATCATCTCTTTCATGTTCCTGCAGGTTTGTTATCCCAAAGCTAATTCGGATTCGCCGTCTGTATATTCATTGTATGATTCTATTTTTTCATTGAAAGATTTAAAAAAAAAAAAACATAGAAAAGCTGTGCAGATGTTTCAACTGTCTGTTTGTCTTAGTTGATAACACAATCACCTCAATTTTGGAGTACTGTTGGGAGTTAAACTAGAAGCAGGTCTCTCTCTCTGATGTTTCTACTTTTTTGAGTCAATAGACATCCAGGAATTTGATCTATTCCATTAATCCATTATGAGGTGGCTTAGGAATTTCCTGGAGCTGCTTAAATGGTGAATGCTCAGAGGCTGAAAGTTCCCAGCTTTATCGACTGTCCCAGTCTGCGGTAGGTTATGGCATCAGCACCTCCACAAGTAATGAGGAGCTTGTCAAAATTTGCAAATTGAATCGACATGAACATTAGAATTGTCTTTTGGAGCCAAGCCTGTATCTGACGGATGTTGTCCGGTGGGATATTTTAGCGCCTGTAACATCACTCGTTCGCTTGTAATATCTATTGAGCTAGTAGGCCTTCGAGAGAAATGAAAAGTTACAAGAAGCAAAACTGTTCGTCGTCCAATGAAAAAGGAAGTCCTTCTGTCGTATCTCAATTGAGTGAAAAGGGAAAGTAAAAGAGATGCAAAATATTTGAATCGTAGCTAAAAATCTTTGGTGTGTGTGATTATGAGAACCATCATGACTAATGCATCTCTCCTATTCTAAACGTATTCACTAAGATTATAGGACGGTTCATGGGAGCTACAATTGTGGAGCTTTTTGCTTTCCAAAAATGGGGTGGGCCCGTGCTAATTCAGAGCTTGAAAATGGCGCCCAGCTTTCAGCCGAAGTGCTTTTTTAATCAGCTTTTGACTCGAGTTGGTGGCCCGATTGGTTGGACCTACGGCGACGCCAAGGGATCGATTCCCCTCAACAACCTTGGAGGGAGAGTTCTTTAGTTTAATTGGTGTGGTGTGTGCAAAAGTCTGAGAACGTGACCTTCCTTTGGTGGTGAGGAGAGAGGCATTTTTATTCTCAAGATTAGTTCCACTTTCTTTTTAGCTCCACTTTTATTTTTCTGCTCCCCCACAAATACAACCCATGTATTGTAGCACCCAAACAACGTGCGTCAAACTGTGGGCTGTGGCAGCGCAGTATGTACAAATTGATGAACATCTTCCAGCAGCATAAACAAAATGAGACATTACAGTACTACTTGAAGGATACAGAATTTCTACAGACAAATCTATTTGCTAAGAACAAATGATACCAGAATATTTGAGTCATAGGAACATACTCTTCCAGATGGCAATCAGTTGATCTACCTTAAATTCACAATAGTTTCTGACAGCAGAAGCATAGATGGCAAGCATCAGTCAAACTTGCTAAACCAAGAATACTCAGGTGATGGCATCACATTTCGGCATATGGAAAGAACAAATTTAAAGAAATCTCTTCATCAAGCTTATGCAGCTTGGTCTCCACGTTTAAAGACTGCATGGATGCTAAAGAAACCCGCTAAGCAGTTGTCTCACCTTTCTTTCAATGAACCATTGTTTGACCTTCTCAATTCCCATGATGGTAGGCAGCCTTTCAAGGGTGATTGTAGAAGCAGGGAGGAGGTAGACAACTGTTTTTGCCGCATTGAGATCGATGATAGGCAACTAAATGCACTTCTTAGCCTCCTTTTGTCACTATCAATTGGTTGGTAATTAGGATCATGCCGCACGGCAGAAACCTTCAGGGTTTCAGGAAGTATGCAGTTGCAGACTGAACCTACCTCAAAGGAAAAATAAATAAATAAATAAATAAATATCGTAAAGATTAGAAAGAGGTGACCAATCAATCTTTACACACACAGTCTATTGAATTGGTCTGCCACCCCGAAAAGGAATGAATATCGGGAGGCATAAGGCACATTGCAGATAGTACATTAAATTGACAACTACCTTGGCAAGGAAAATAATACAACAAGAAAAGAGTACCTATTTTTGCCAATCGATTCACCCATTTTGGAATTGGCTTCCCGGTTAGCTTATAACAAATGTCCTTGCAGAAATGATTGCAATTCTTGACAATCAAGTGATATGTATCACCATTATAGCTTGCAGATTGTCTCTCCATGAACTCTCTAACCTGAATAGGGTCCAAGCATGTGGTCCCAATGAATATTGATTTCCTGAACTTGAAGCCTGGGCACAGCCGTGGTTCAACCTCAAAAACTCCACTTGTTGGGTAGTCATGAGCTCCAAATGCATATTCTACACCATGGACTGTACAGGGCAGGAGCAGCAGATCAGATAATCTGAAACTTCACTTGAAACTAGAGAGTAATATAAAGAGAAATAGAAGTAACATGTAAAAGTTTCAATCTGTTGTTTACTGTGTAACTAACTGATCAGTTTACTAGCTGTTCGCAACGAGGGGCTAAATAGACCTAGATTCCCTATCCCACATCATGAGGACAATGATCTGTATCTTTAAAAGTGGGTTTGATTATAAATTTACAGTTGAAATTGGCACTGCCATTATTTGAGCCTCGTTTTCGAAGCTTCGGTTTTTGCCTTCCATTTTGCTTATGTATTATTAATCCTATGAAGAAGAGAAAAGAAATTTATCTCTTCCTCATTCTTTCAAAACAGCACTTGACTTGCACTGTTAAATGCGTATTGAAACTTCATATAATATAACATCATTAACGTAATTCAATTTGAGATTGCAGAGAGCATTTAGCAGACAGTAAATTATATTTTTAAGCATCAAATTATTCATAATTTAGAAAGTCAATAAATAGAGTGAGGGCATATGGTGGTTCAAGTACAAAATTTAAGAAACACAAGCATGTGCCAAATGAGTTAGAGCTCACCTTCCACGCCAGAGTGATAGATACCAAGGCCTGCCCAGTAGACATAGCCATTCATTGGTGTCAAGTCATACACATTGAGATAAACTGGTGCTCGACCTGGACTATAGCTAGTTGACTTTGCTTTGGGGAACAGACAAAAACGTGTTGCTGATTTGCCTTTCAAGCGAAGAGGCACTACTGGTTTCCATCCTTTCTTTGATCCAAATTTCATTTTTGTTCAATTGAAAGACCAGAACTCAATCAGTCCCCCTGTCCAACCTGTTCGTGCATGCAAATATAAGTGAAATAGCCATAGGCGTCTATATATTCTGTCATTCACAGTTACAACATTTTACATGGTGCGAAACCATTAACCAATGGGGAAGGCTATCCATTGCAAGAAATCAAGACAAGCATATATCTGTGCACTAATGTCTCAAGCTTCATAATTTGTGAATCACAACCCCGATTCCAATCACGAGCTACCTCCAAAAATCTGTTTGCTATTGTCCTGACCTTATAATGCTCTTCATAGAAAACATCAGAAGTTGACTTTCTCATTAGCTCATTAAATTAACCACCAATGCAACCAGCCAAGACTTTCTAGAGCCTTTAAATGTATTAAAGATTATCAAGATAGTAAGGAAATATGCAACCAGGTTAAAATATGCAACCAGGTTAAGTTCTTGATAGATAAATTCTAGTAAAATAAGTTATAACCAGACCATTAAAATTTGGCCACAATGACAAACAAGCAAACAGTAATGCTGGATTTCGTAAAACAATAAAGCTTGCATATTCAATAAGGTGAACAATAATAGAGAAATCTATAAACTTCATTTCAAAGCTTCACTTAGATGTTGATTCATTCCAATGACCAGAGAAAATCTTTTTGCGGCATCCGTTTATTTTCCTCTCTAAAGCTCCAATGATATCATCATCTATTATCGAGGTTCTTAGGAATCTTTCCTTAACTTTAGACATCAATTTACTCGAGTGTATTATCTTTATATGTGAAAAATTGAAAAAAGCCACCAATCAATGATTAACAGAAAGGAAATGATAAATAATCAGAATACTTGTCAATTCACAGAAACTATCTGCATCAGAAGTTGACAGTAGTTCTAAAAGAATTGCATAAAAAAATTTTAACAAAAAGACAAATGTGGCTGGCAGAGGGTAATGAAAAGAAGAGTAACGGTCAACTCCTAATCTTGAGAAATTCATTCCAACTGCTTGGGGTTGGCAAGCAACACATAATCCATCTTATACAGAAGCACAGGACGCTGAAACCCAACAATAATCTATAATGGTACTTTTGTTGTAAATAATATGATCATAAAGTCATGGTAGACAACCATGACTTGAAATTTTGATACTTTGGAAACTTTTAAAGCATGAAACGATTTTTTCCATAAAAATTACATGCTAAATAGAGTATTTTTCTCCTTAAACAGTAAGAACTTCAACAATCAAGTATTGAAAATTTCCAAATACACAATGAATATAACCAAATTCGACACAAACTGACTGAAACTGCAGCATTCTCATGAAGCTATGAGAAAGAAGAAGAAAGTCTAATGGGTGCTGAAGATAAAAGGGTCAGCTTTAAGTATCATACAAAGAGAAATACTTCGGAGTTCAGATCCGGCAGAAAAAATTCACAACAAAAGTCAATAACACTGAATTATCAAACCAAGCAAAACAAAACTGCAACTTGTCCTCCCAGACAATCACAAATGACAATGAAAGGAAAAAAAAAAAAGAAAAGGAAAAAGTAAAAAACTCGATTTTGTTTGGTCTTCCCCTATGTTCAACAAATGACCAAAGTAAGCCAACTCATGATAAAATTCCAAATCCTCATTGTTCTTCAGATATTTCACAGCAACCAAACACACGCATGCAAAAGCAAAATGGAAAACACAAAATAAGAAACAGAGAGAAATGTAAGCTCAGTAATATGGAGGCACAATTTAGAAGAAAACAACCAGAGGGTGCATTAATAGAACTCACAGATTTAGACTGGATGGACATTGATTTGAACTTCCATATTGATTAAAACAAACCGCCTAGCTACAGCTAAGACCTATTTGTTCCCATTTCCCAGTTCTGGCAACCGGCAAAAAGATCTCAAATTTGGCAGTTAAATAGGAAAGCTAATTGCTCTTTATCTTCTCTCCCAGTATTAACTACCTAAATAACAGGCAACATGGTTTTTTTTTTTATCCGGATAAATTAATTATATATAACCGTGAGTTATTTCCTCTTCAATTATTAAAAAAATCGAAAAAATAATAGTGAATTTACGAGTCAATGTCTTGCTGAGGACCCCTATGATTAGTGATAGGTCGACCGATTGTCTTTCTCAGCACGTGGCATGTTATTTTATTCTTCATTTTTTCAATTAGCCCACAAAATAACAGAAACAAATAAAATTACTCGATTCTTTTCATTCTAGTAATACAGAAGCCGAGAAAATTTGATACCCAAGAACTTATATATCTCTTTCAATCGAAAACAAAAAGAAAGTATACGTGTAATTATCGCAGTGGGGGGTCCACCGTCACCTAATTTCAACTTCACATGTGATCAGATAAAATTATGTATTTCATTTGCTCAGTTTGCATGTACTCTTATAAGGTTTTTAATGCAATTGCAAATCTCCCACTTTTAGCGTTCTTGGGTGCATTTGCATTCATCGCGTTATCAACTGACATCAAAATTAGAGCTCCCAAATGAGTATTAAAACAGAACATTGGAATTTATAAACATACTGTATAATTCCTAATTTACTGATCTTCTAATAGTGGGTTCGCATGTCGTTTTCTGAAGACGTAAAACGGATGTTATGTACGCGGCAAAGCTCTTTGAATTGCAAGTAAAGGATGCAACAAAATGTGCATAAAACGTGCACGTATCAACCAATTTTAAAGACTAATGGTCATTTTGTCAGTAATCTATTCGTGACTAAGAATAAAAATCAAATAACTCAATTTCATTTATATGTATATTTTTCCAAGGAATTTTAAATTCAAATGCTGGGCCTTGGGCATTGTTCTATTAACATTACATTAAAGTTCTCTTGTTTTCAAAGTCAACACTAATATATGAATATTCTAAAAGGTTGGCCAGCTCTTCATTACAGAGATACAGCTGCTTGCCTGCTTCTGTCATGTCAACTGCCTCCATGAATATCTTGCGTTTTCATTCATTAATCATCATCGTTCCATTTTCTGCGTGGCCACCACTTTTCATAAATTTAGTCAATTAATTTTAGAAGCTTTATTTATTTATTTACTGAGAAAACAATTATACAAGGGATGGAGAGACTGTTGAGTTTCGTTTACGGGCAATTTTCATCTCTGCACAAATGTTGTCTGTATTCTTGTTTCCCACGTGGAAATGCCCACAGATATAATGGGCTTATGCCATCTGGTCTTTTACACATCAGCCAGGAATCATCTGGGGTTAATAACAAACATATGGATCCCTAAATTTTTGTACTTTTACAAATGAGAACATAATTGCCCCCCCATTTGTTTGATCAGGCCCCAGAATGAACAAAGCTTCACAAGCTGTTGTCGCTTGTCTGTCGATGATGTTGTCCATTACTTCTGAGCAATCCCCACGCTCCTTTCAGTCACAGGCTTTGGTCGCATGGAGCCAAAGCTATTTTTTAATGGGACCATTTTGTTCATCAGATTGATTGATCTGGTGTTGGTACTCCTTATTGTGGTTTTTTAAGCCAAACAATCAATCTGTACTGACCAACAAAATTGATGCGGTTTAAGGTCTAAACTGGCCGTCATAAAGAGAAATCAGAATTTTCTTGTGTGTGTTTAATAGTAGATTTAAGCTTATTATATATATACTAGATGCAGGAGTTTTGACAGATTTTTCATTTGTGATACGAGTAAATTTAATATCAGATAAAAAAGAAAAAAGTAGTTGATTTATTTGTTGGTTAGAAAACAAAATCAAAGTAACATTTTGATTTCCAAATTAGAGCCACAGAAGAAAAAAATTTCAAAATTGGAGCAATATATAGAAAACAGTAAAGAATGTAAGGCAACTTTCCAACTCTTCATGATTATAGAAGGTTGGGAAAACTGCTGCAGCTCTGTTTAATTAAACCTTGCCAGTTGCCAAAGAGAGAGAAGAGCAATGGTGAAAAAAACAACCATTAATCCATTAATACCAGTCCTCACCTTTATATTCTTTTTAGGCGACAAATTCAAATAATAGTACCCAATGTTCGTCATTTCAAGACCCTTTTTCTTTCAATTCGCTGATTGGTCAATGTGCATGAAATCAAATGGTTGAGTAATTTTGACTAAATGCCACCATAGCAACTTTTACTCGTACAATAGAAGAAACCCAAAATCACAGGAATCGGTACTTTATTAAGTGTGCGACAGTTGTGTGAGGGGAAAGGGAAAGCACTTTTGTGATGTACACACTGTGGCCGTTTCAATGCTCTATATAACAAATGCTGTATAACCTATATGCACAATCAAAATGATGTCGACATGACCAAATAAATTTCATTTTGTACGCTGCCAAACGACGAGCAAGATCTTGGTGACAGGTGAATCGACATTGAACATTTCTTAGTCACAGTGAACCAAGTGAGTTGAAATGAGTCCATGCCTCCTGTAGGCCAGCAGATAAGCTTTGTTAGGTCTGCTTAAACTCACAATTATATCAGAAACAAATTTGTTTTGCCATGGAGATATTTCGCTAGCCATTCCTGGAGGATAGCTTAGCAGCTAAAGAATTGTTAACACTACGATTTTACTTGCAACAAATCACTATGATCTGTTTTTCGTTCCATTGCTCTGAAAAAAAAGAAGAGAGATATTATAAAGCAGCCAAATGATCAGAGAGTCAGGGTTGAACAGCTAGCTGATCACCCCATGCGCATCAGTTCCTCATAAAAGAATTTGCTTGCCGATGGATCAGAAATAGTGTACAATGATAATGAAGCTTCCCATTTTCAAATGCACATGAAACATAATTTCATGTCATGAATACCATAGGTTGAAATTAAACATGGATGCAGGGTACTTAGAAAGACAATCATCAGGCCAACAATTCCATCTCTTATCAGGCCCAGAAGCATGAAGAGATCTTCTATTCGCGAGACTAAGTGGACAGAGCCAGCATGCAAAGGGGTGCATCGCCCAGTTATGGAAATAATTACTCTGCAATATACAAATAAATCTCCCTAGAAGGAAAATAAACCCACGCCAATGCATTACCTGCAAAATATCGAAAACTTTTTCTGCAATGTATTTTTGTTGACAAGTTGCACCCTTTTGCTGCAGCTTATCAGGATGTAGACAGAGTAAAGCTTTTTGATAAGATCTTTTCACTGCATTTCCCTCAATTATGTCAACAAGAGGAACAGGCTTCCACCCACTCTCAGGCCATAGAACCTGCATTTTTGGCCAGATTTATTTTCAAGAAATCAAAGGAAGTGACAAGGAATGTGGCTTAAGACTCCGGAGAATAAAACCTTAAAAGTCATCAATCAGATAACCTATGCCTAGATTCATGCTAATTGCACACAACAAAGCGTCATGGATCGAATTTACACATTAAGAGATATTTATTGACACCAACAAATAAGATGGTTACAGGAACTAGACATAAACTAGAAGCACACCGATTCAAACGAGGTCAAGTCCTTTTATTCCCATTAACATAGTATATCCAATTCATGTCTCAAACTACTACAAGAAACAAAGCAGTCTCCAGGAAGAAGAAAAAAGTGCTCAGAACTAAATCCATCCATACGCAATACTCACATATTGTAGAGTTGACAGCAGTGAGCGTATGTTTCCTTCCTTTCCATTTGACCATTTTCGTATTTGAACATCAATTGCCTGTACCATCTGAAGTTTCAAAATTACTGTTCCACAAGAAATTGTAAGCAACATGTTTACAGTGCATGTACTCTATATCACCTGGATCTCTTCAGGATCATTGCCAATTTTTCGTAGTTTGTTGTCATCTTTTGTTACTTCATTCACCTGTCCATAAGCCCAAGTATGCCAACTTCTCAGCAAATGCAATTCATAACTAGACCTTATACATGTGGAACATAATGCCCATACATTCAAATGTAAGCATTCTTAAATATAAACCTTAATCTTATCGGATTGGATTCACGTATATGAGTTAAGTAACTTAGTATCAACACTACTCTTCAATATGGCAAATGACCAAGCAGGTAATAAGTGGAAAAAATATATAGAATCGTTTTCTTCTGGGACAAATCACATACCAGAAAGTTTCCTTGGAAGGACTTATCTATATCTCCAGTTTCCTTTGAGCCTTTACCTCGTGATTCTGGAAAAAGTACACGTATAATTATGATATGTTAAACAAGTGGTAGTAGAGGGAAAAATTTCAGTTGAGGGAAGGGGGTAAAAAAAAACAGAAATTGCACAACACAGTCAGTCGACTTTGACACGTCAAAAAAAACAGAAATTGCACTAGTACTAAATAAATCCATTTTTACGATAATACAAGGTTAGAATAACTAACCAGTACTTGAGCTGTCCTTCCATCTAGGAGTCCCATTAGACATATGGTTGGTGGTGTTAGTGGCAGACTGCTGTTTCTGTGAGTGTGGAAGATTTCCATTAACCTTAGAGATTATAAAAACATTCATTTTTTTCAGATCCACCAAAAACTTTTGAGGGAAAAAGGAAAAAGATTTTTGCAACAGGAAGATCCCACATTCAATGCGTCATTGGTATGTGATTGAGTGAAATCAAATTATAGTAAGTTGAGTACCATGATAGGAGTATCAGGGAATTTTTTCTCATGCTCACTGGACATGTAAATTTTCTCATCTTGTGCAATCTTGCTAAAATTTGCATCCTTCTCTGGTTTCGAATTGCCTGCATACTTCCATCTAGATCTCTGACTCTGAGGGTCGACATTGATTTTTGATTTTGATAACCCTTCCTGGTTGAAAATTTTAACAAACTCTTTGACCTTTCCCCTAACTCTGGTTTTGCGGGGATCTTTGGAGTTCATGGGGGAACCCTGTAGGCTATCTTCGCCAACTTCACCACAGTCCCGCTTTACATCTTGTTTCTTCTTGTTTTTACTGAAATCAGGAACTACCGATGATTTTTCAGTACATTTCACTTTACTTTCTTTTTCACTAGCATTTTTGTTCATCTCTTCATTGCCTGCCAGAATCAAAACAAACCACTTTTAGTTTAAGGAAGATAAATGTAAAATAAAATCATAAGAGACAGTAAAATTCACCACTGATATAATTGATCTAGAAACATGGCTCACTTCGTTCGTAATGATCATCGTAGAACAGAGAACATAGAGGTTTCAACTCAGGCTTGTGAGCTTCTTCAGCAACCACTGAAACTTTCTCTAATTTATTGCGCAATCCTATCTCAGACTGTGAACGGGATTTTGTTTCTTCTCCTCTATTCTCTAAGTTAGTATCACCAGGATCAGCTCTTGGCCACGTTTCTACTCTATTTTCAGTGCCTGTATCAGGAGGTGCAGTGTCATTTCGTTTCTTATGTTCCATTCTGAAGGACTCAGTATCTGCTAATACTCCAACATTTAAATGGAGTTTAGTATCATGCAATGTCACTGTAGGTAATTCTTTCTCACCTCCTACCCATCCATCAGAGCTTGAGCATCTATCAGTATCCTTAGTTTCTTTTGATTTTGATCTATTCACTTCCCTAAGAGGCATATCAAATGGTACCCCCTTGCTTGCCCATTTGTATATTGAGAAGTGAAATTGGTTGCCACCAGTTAGAACTTCTGAACTTTTTGATTCCATATTTGAATCGCCTACTGTCTCTGTATCAGCATCTTTGCTGCTAAGAGAAAACTCCCGGGATAAGATGCTTTGGCAACGAGAAGATCGAGTATCATTTCTCTCCTCATGATTCAGGTTCAGGCTTGATGATCTCAAAAGAAGAGATGAATGGTGGTTTATACCATTTGAAGTACCATCCTTGCTTTTATATGGGCTACGAGTAGCTAAACCAAATGTTGGAAGTTCCATCCCTTTCGTGAATTTAGCAGGGAGGCTGTAAAGTAAAATGAAGTGCAAGTGTGCCAACAGGAAACATGAACCATAATCACAAAGTAAAATATTGAAACATATTCACGTTCGGTATACATGTCGAAAAGCAAACAGGTAGCGATATGCATATATAATAAAAAAGGCTAATGAAGGAAACTTGGCAAGTCTTAGCTTGGTATTCAGTTATATGAATCAACATAGAAGTTCCTAATTTGTACATAGATATATGTTTCCAAATGCTAGCCAAACATGGCAGTTTGTGTGTGTCAAAAACAGAATATGCACTGGATACACTGAGTCTGAGTTAAGGTAAACGAAAATTCAAACTATTAATAGCCGGAAACCATATTAAGTCGGGTTATTCACCACATCATTATTTTCTTTTCTCTCAAATTTTCCAATAATTAAATGGAACTAAAAGTAACTGAAAAAAAAAACCTGAATTCTGCTTGAAATGAAATCATAGAAGGCTCAGCTTTAGGCGGCACAGGCCGTGCAGGGCTTAAAACTCGAGAACCCGGTGATGAAGAAGAATAAGGGTCCCGGTCACAAATCCTTGGAGAAGAACTCAAAGACCCGTTGCCTCTAAAAATGTCATCAAAGAAGTTCTCACTTGGATAACGCCTCCGATTCGAGCCCTCTTCACCGAACACCGGCTTCTCCCTTATACCGTTCCAAGAACTACGAGAAGCGACAGCTTCGTCATCCCCTCTAAACCCATCGTTATCTGTAACTTCACTGGGAATGTAACTGCATCGTGTCTCATGCATTGAGGACCGCCTCGGCGGGCCACCAAACACGTCGTCAAAATCAATATCTGAGTTTCCACTGGCTGCCTTGGGCTTGGGGGCAGATGAAGAATGCTCGTTCGTGAATGATCTTTGTGGACTATAACCCAGAAGAACACTTTCTCTTTGAGAAAATCTCTCCATTTTAAACTGCACAGTACTATTATCCCTCCAAAAACTTCACCATCTTAAAAGAAAATTGGCGGGAAAGGGAAATCCCGTAAGCATGAGACTAACGGCTATGTAATCTTGAACTGAAACGGAAGAGTGATTTCAAACTTATCAGTGTTTGCTATTGATAAAATTGTAGAATGATGTTGGCGAGGCAATGGTTTGAAAGAGAGACCACGGGAGAAGAAGAAGACAAGAGTGGGGGAGTTTTGCGAGATTTTGAAGCCACACAAGACTGGTAGTGAGGATCTATCCATCTACATGTGTGGATAAGAGAGGAAAAATCCAATTGATAAAGTATAATTTGTCATGTACCGTACATGCATATTCTTTTATTAATTAAATTCTCTTGGTGACCGTTACATTGAAATTATTTTCGTGATACTACTATTACTAGCGTTCGTTTTCTTTTTCTACAAGCCACAGCCTGATGGCCGTGGAATTATGGTCTCTTATTGGTTTTCCGCTTGGATACAAACATCATCAACTGGATAAACTTTTTTATTTTCTTCGGTTGTTTGTTTGGTTTTCGTGTCTTGGAAATAAGCGGGATCAGCTGATTGCCTGATTCAGCTCCCACGATTAGTATCAGCACGGTTAATCTTTCGGGTTTTCTCAAATCTCAATCGGAGCGCATGGACCACCGTTCTTATGGGACTTCACCTCACAATGCTCATGAATTGAACAGGCGCCCAATCGAGTTCCTTCATCTAGGAGTCTTGGACAATACCAAAGTACTTGCGCAGTTACCCATTTAACTGGAATAGATTATCTAAAGGCTAGGCGCAGGAGAGTGGAGACACCCTATAACCTGACACTAGATTATTTCCTTGTAAAGGGACTCTTAAGTCCATATGCTGTTATAGAGTTGAATTTTTTTTTTTCCCAGGTATTTACGACTAAATCCATAAAAGTAAATTATGATATAATAATGCATTATTAAAAAAAAAAAAAATCAAACGACGGATAGCCAGAGTGGTAAGACGTTTTCAATAAATTGTCAACTTCAATTCCAAACTTAGCGAGCAGTTGATTTCAGTTAAAATTAATAAAACTAGAAAGAAAGCACCGTTGTTTTCTGATCATGAGCCTTGGGCTCGGGTTTGGTATTGCTGTTAAGTGGCCGCGGTTTCAAAGCCAAGTTGTTCAAAGAATTTTGGTAAACACTTTCAACTTCCGAACTCTTCCAGGATTAGTACTCCTACGCCAATTAATTGCCTTATTAGATTCTTCCAATCACCTCTGCCTAGACTTGGCCTTATTAGATTCTTCCAATCACCTCTGCCTAGACCATCCGTGATCCAAACACCACAAAGGTATACACCAAATAACAAATAGAAAAGCTGAAAAGACGATCCATAAGTGTATAGCAAAGCTCTTTACCATTAAAGACAACAAAACCTTGATAAGATTTTTTTGGTATACAACATATCGAACAAAAGTATCCATGTGAAGCACCCAGGTGAAACCTAAACAAAAAGTAAAAGCAATCCAAAGGAAAATTTGAAAGGAACAACCAGGAAGGAGGAACTGAGAAGATATGTCACATTTCTCTCAGGAATTAAAGATCAGATTAACCTACCTGCATAAAAAGAACAATAGCAACTAGCAAGAACTGAACTTATGTGCCCATCAGGGCGACCAACTAGATCTTGTGTTCCATTACTACCAATCAGAACCAACAGGGAAACCATCCAGTGCGTCTTGCTTGCCATTGATATAGAATTCTACAATTGCTAGCATTCTTGGAAATTTATCTGGGTGGTAATTTACATGAACGACTACTGGCTTTAACTTTTTAAGATTAGCATCTTTCCTTACCGTCTTGAAGAGGACCTTACTGTTCATAAATAGAAAGAAATCCATAACTCTCTTAGAAGCATGAAGCCCATAATACCCAGGATGTGAAGGGAAAAAGAGCTCCTCGTTAAAAACAGCTTGGTCCCATGCCTTTTCCTTAGCCAATCGATCTGCCACACGATCCAAAAGCTCAATGGAAGGAATCGTTGGCCTTATGTAAAAGAAACCAGAATTGAAAACCCATATCCTCATAGTATGAGCATATCGAGCCCAACCCATGGCTGGTTCATCAAAGACATCATTATATCCATAAGCAGTCATATTATTGTGACCATCAGTCATAGACTCTACATCTGAATCTCGATACAGATAATCAAATGGGTTTTGCAAGAACACTATATCAATATCTGAGAGAAGAACACTGTAACCCAGCTGCAAAAACTCTCTCAAAACACGAAACTTCAATCCAGAGACAGCATGGTTACCACCCTTCCTTGCAATTGAATCAATACCCTCATCCGGATCTCTCTGGTACATTGGAATATCATTCGTTTTGCAGTATTCTGCCGTCTGGTCATCTAATGCCACAACAACATAATTGGTTATTCCCACTCTCTTGATGTTGGTAGACCAGACCTCTAACATACCTTTCACATTCGAATTGGCAAGCGCAACTATTAGTTCTTTTCCAACAGCAACTTCCTCCAAAATCTTTGCCAATCGGGGATTTACAGATTCATCAGGAACAACGTTAGGGTTAGTTCTCAAAGCCTTTACAGTTCCAAACGGCCCAACTTTATGCTGTTCACCCAATACCATCACCTGCTTCTGAGCTTGATCTTTTCCTTGTTCAGCCAGCCGTAATTTTGCAGTGAGCTGCTTGACCTGCTTCTGCAACTCGGCATTCTTCTCTGTTAGTGATGCAATATCTGACTTCAGCATGTTAACCCGTTCTGGTGACTCACACGAAGAGCCAGCCTAACAAACAAGCAGTTCAAGTAAGACAAAAAGACAATTGCTCACCAATGAATACCAATTGCAAATTTTCATACCAACAACACCAAGGGAGTAGTCACCAGCAAAGAACATAAAAACAAAGCATTTTATGTTACAACATCCCAGAACGTCATTGTACCAAGACTAAATACAAACACAATACTTGCATTAATCAAGGCATAAACGATAAACGAAATTCATTGCACATCACAAATTATGCATTCAATACACTTTCCAAAAGTCAATCAAAATAAGTCAACGTTCTCAAGTTGACGAAATATTAAAAATTTTAATCTCACCGAGCATCACAGTTAATGTCATTGAGCCAATTAAGAACAAATAAACAGAAATACTAATAAATTAGCAATTCAAACTAAAAACCTAAAAGACTGTGTATTTAGAGTTTCAGGTGCAATGATTAATGAAAGCAAGATTTTTGAAACCTGGAAATGTTTGTTGACGAGTGGACGATTTTGGATGGGCAAATTGGAGCTGAAGAAACCATAAGGAAACAAGAAAGCGAGGACGCAACCCACAAGGACTCCGATCACAATGGCTATTGCTATTCGAGATCCGCGAATCGATTGTACTTTTTCTCTACGCCCAGCCATCTCTTCACAATCTCTCTTTACAGCTCACAATTTATACGAATATACTTTTCCTTTCTGGCATTAATAGAGCCAAATTTTGATAGATCTTGTATTCGAGGAAATTATCGTGATCTTTGAACGCTATCTCCGGATTCTCCTTCACTGATTTATACTATGAAATGAAGATTACTTACTGAAGAGAGACAGAGGAAGAACGTTTTAGCAAGGCAGATTAGAGTACCGTTCGGATCCAGTGTTTTGCGAAGTAGTTGTCAACAGATCCCAGCCAGTAGATGGTGAGACTTCACCTGATATTTGAAGGAAGATACGATCGCACGGATCAAAATTTCTGGTTGACTTTGACTTATTTGTCGATGGCGATTCCTCGAGGATACAAAATTGATTAATTACATAAGCACGTTTTTGACAAAAATAAAGTATTTCATAAAAGAAAGGACAGGTCTTTCAATTCTATTATAATTGAACTTTGGAGGTAGTACTACTATTGTCTGAAACTAAAACATGTCGTCACACATTCTCAAAAAAACGAAAAAAAAACATGTCCTGACTCACGAGGCTGCTGATGATAATAAATCTGGTCAGGTGTATGTATTATGTACTTATCTCCCATTCGAATTGAAAATCTCCATTCGTTTTTGTTCCCTCGAGTAAAATGCATTTCTAAACATGATCGATTCACACCCATGATCTTGATTGCGCGTGTGTGTGTGTGTATACATATATTTTGGAGAAAAAACTATGACGTTTCTGTTCTTTTTCCGTGCTGATGGACATAGTTATCGAGTTCGTGCCAGCATCAGACATTCAATTCCAGCCAAATCTTTCTATACGTAGATGTTCACACTACTTTTACAGGCTAGGCTACTTCAACATTCATGAAAGAGACAAGCACAAAACCTAAGCTTTAGAGCCTTTCACCAACCAAACAATTCATCTTTAATCTAGCACTACATGGCTGACACAATCGTGGTCTTGCACCAACTACTCTTGAATTATGGCATTTCTCCATTACTTATATTTTAATTACGCGTACCTGTCTGCATAGCTGTAATGACTTAAGGGCTTTAACAACCAAGAAGTTCATATCACACATTATTGCTAAAGTTAAAAATAAATAAATAAAAACATATATATTTACACAAGTTGCCGTTCTATCGTGGAAACTGGAAAGCACCTCGACAACCATAAACTATGAACAGACAAAAATAGAGGTCGTCCCCGGAACCTCAGATGCCCACAAAATGCCAATCGATTAAACAGATCTGCTTCCTAACAAAATCTTCTAATCCGCTTCAGTGAAATATTAACACGGTCCTTCCAATTCCTTGTAACATGCTTAAGAAGAAGGCTTGTTTTCCTGCATAACAAGAATTGATGAATGATAAGAAAACAATTTGACATTTATAGCTCCAGGCTACATACAGAGGTTATATAGACTGCCAAAAATTCAATCTTCATACATTGCTGATTTGGTGGCTTGTTGATCCGTTAAGAAGACAACCAAGAACTAAAATGGACTCCTACCGTCGTCAAAAAAGGGGAAAAAAAAAGTGGACTCCTACTATTAATTACAGAGCATTTGTAGCATGCAAACTAGAATGTGCACTCAGACAGGGTGGGGAGGAGAGAGATCACAAGGACAAAAACAGATCTAAAGTTTGATTTGCCAAAGCAATAAAACAAAGAGATCATATAACAGGTATAAAGAACAAGGAACATACATCTTCACAATTAGTAATGAACGAGACAACAACTGTGATGTCATCCAGCTTGCCACCATAGTAGCGGAACCCAGCATCTTGAGCAGCAGTGGAAAAAGGTGTCTGCCGGTCTTTATCCTGTGCTCGTTGGCGTGCCAAGGCTGCTATCTTCTGAGCTGTAACCTGAGGCCCTAAGCCAGCTCTCATAGCATGAACTACCACTGCAGTAATCTCATTGTTATACAAATTATCAAACAGCCCATCAGTGCCAGAGATTATAACATCTCCAGGAGCTACAGGAATCGTGAAAACCTGAACAAAATGGCATAGATATTAATATTGCAAAAACATAATTAATTCTCTTTCAGTAAACAGGCAGCAGGGAAAAAGGGAGAGGAGAGCTGCAACCAGATTTGCTAACAAGAGAGATCCCATGAAAGCAATGTTAATACCGCGAACCATCAGGGAAAAAAATAAAAATAATAATTATAAAAAATACAGCAGAAAGGAATCAAGCATACGAACAGGAGAAAGAAATACAAAGAATCATCATTCCAGTGACCAGCAAAAAAATACTCCATAACAGAGTAGCTAATAATGCTCTACAAAACATGTTCCAAGTAAAAAGGTTCGGTCCTCCTTAAAACATATCAATTCAGGACATTCCATGACAGCCAAATATACAAGCACCAGAACAAATTTGCAATATTTCACAGTGCCGTGTGCACCAAAATAGATTCACAGTGCCGTGTGCACAAAATAGATTGGAGCATCACATACATATGTTTTCCTTAGCAAAATATTTTTCAAACTTCAATCCACACACAATTCTCTAATAATATATTCAAAACAAGGGTGAGGTCATTTGCACTCTAAAAATTACTTTGAACACCCATCTATTTTGAACACTCCTTTATTAAATTTTTTTTAAAAAAATAACTTTTGCTCCGTCTCATTAAAATTCCAAACATACCATAACACACAACGCGATTCTGCTCTCTACTTGCAAATTAGATGCATATTATTTCTTCATATCATGAGTAACAAATAAGCATTTTTTTTCATTTTCCTTTTTTTAAATCAGAATTGAAATAACAAATAAGCAATTTTAAACTAGTAGATTATGAAGTTTTCCAGTATTAATTGATTTATGGGCCTTTACTGAAGAGTAAACTATCATGGGATTTAATAATTGAATTACATATGTCCCTCTAATGAGAAACAAAATGGGAAAATTTGATTGAAATTGAAAAAAACCTAATTAGTTTTGATAATTGAATTTTTTGAGGTTAATGGTTTGATATTGACATTTAAAATTCTTTAGTTTTTCAGTATTTCATGGTTGCATAAGATGGGTGTCTAAAGTATTTTTTTAATATTAAAATGTTCTTAATGATAAATGACATTATGGGTATAGTTGTAATATAAAATTTTATAAACAGATGGAATTCCAAGTATTTCTTCGAGTGCAAATAGCCCCAGTAAAACAATTGCATTAGTTTTGTGAGAAATGGTGAGCGCAAGGGAATCTGAAAGAACCAACCTGACCAGAGCAAGGTAGATCACTATTGCTTCCATACTCAAGTTGATAGGTGAAATTGAAATCATGCTGCTGTACAGGAGATCGGAAAACAGTACATCCATCTCGAACCACCATAAATCCACTGTCTCCTAGATTGATAGCACGGAGACCCTGCATATTTGCCAAAAGTCAAAATAACAAGATATGATAAACTGTAACATAGTTCACTGCACAAACGGGACTTAGTATGAGAATTTCACGCACTATGCTGTCACAATGAAATGAGCAATCTAATATATGCAAATCTAATTCAGAATAAGTACACTAGCTGGTTTATGTAACTTGAACTTTCATTTCAGGTTCACAATGCCACCCAATTAGCTGCAATTATTCTAAATACTCAAAAGTGTTTCTGTAGTATATTTACTTGGAGTGTATGTAATAAGGTAACCATTCAAGGTTCTTTTTTTTTTTTTCCTTCCGATTGCCCCTGAAGTTAGCTAGATAGTTAAACCGATAAAATCAAGTAATACTCTCAGATCATATAACCCCTGCTATGCATATGTTCACCTTGATATGATGAGAAGTATCTAATTACAACTTTCTTAAATTGGTCACTCAATCATAGAGAAATCAGCAAGCAGATAGATGTTAATTTTTTAAAGACTACAAAAATGAATGCAATAGTGGAAGAAAAAAATGATTGCTCAAATTAAAACTAGAAGAAATCTTCAGAATTTAACGGAAGCACATTATTATGTGGTGTCCATTCTCCTAAGTGGCTATGAATAGAATAAAATCATATTAAGAGCAGTCATCATGTCATTAAAGCATAGGTGGAATAAAGTGATGCTTAGAATTTAACCAGAATACCTGGTCTGTTAGTGCTATGATGCAAGCTGTTGAAGACCCTTTTGCTCTTGTGCTAGAGTGAGCTTTCTCCAAGACCCTAGCTGGGTCAATTGAACCATCAGGTTCCTCTTGAATTGCAGCAACTGAATTGGACATAAGTTCCCGGGAATACAGCCCTGCATTTACACCATGATTGGCCCAGCCGCCAACGCCATCTGCCACACCTATTGCTTGTTTGTCAGAAATGAAGTGAGCATCTTCCCCACCAGTTTCTTCTTTATCAGGATGGGGCAGGCAGCACGCTCCTGAAACTAGCTTTAGAGTTTTTCCAGCTGAAATCTTCCTGCAACCAATGAATCCAACAACATGAAAATATAAACCTAACAGAATTGTTAAGCATCGAAAATATATAGTTCCATCAAAATCTAATTTCACTGACTAGCAGATTTTCATAATATTATTCAGAACGGAAAATTATACTACTAACAAGAATAATTAAACTAGCATTTGAAAACATACTGCTCTGATGAAGCTGCAGAAGTTGCAAGCTGTTCCTCACGAGAAGCAGAATCAAAGGAGACGTCAGGAACTGTCCCAGCAGAGAAAGATGCAGGTGATAAGCTATGAAAACATATTAAACCTGCCTCTATCTGTGGAAAGAAGTTGCACCACCGTTTTGCATAATTACAAATGAAATATCCCTGAAACAGATGATTGTTTGATTGCTTGCTGCTTTTTAAACTCATGCTAGCCCTTCGGCTACCCTCAACACTCCTAATGACATGAGATACAGCAGCATTGTTTGTTGACAATGAAAACAACCCACTCCTTGAAGTTAGATAATCTACAGATACAGCCTTTGAGGCAAAAACAGCCATTAGTTTTTTCTGGCAGTTACCACTAACTGATGATTGACGGGGATCAGAGAGTGCTAGATCGATGTGATACCCACAAACCTGAAATGAAGGGCCTGACACAGATGGAACAGAGAAAGGCCGAGAGATTGCTCCTACGACAGAGAGGTTCCTTTTTTGGTTTGCTAACAGCAAATCAGATCTTGCAGCAAATACAGTTCCCGGTCGAAGAAGTACATGCAGGTTTGAAAGGGTTGAGAATCGTAAAGTATGAAACAACCTATAGTTCCCCTGCCCAAATAGAAGTTCTATTGAATCTCGAATCACACCTTCTTGCCCAAGTAATGGTCTCTGAGTTCCATTTTGAAGTACAGTTCTCAATCTTGAAAAATAATTGGATGGCATTTTACTCTCTTAGACAAAACAGTTTTGCTTCAAACTGTTTATTACAGAGAACAACACAGCTTATAAACAAAATTTTCATAATTCTTACAACATATGTGCCTAAACTAAAAGTACTAGAAGCACAGTTTCTCCTCTCCTCTTACATACTACCATAAGGTTTCAGATACCTGAAAACAAGAACGAAAAATAATTGAACTTAAGCCAAAAAGATAAATAAATTTTATCCGTTTAAAAAAATTGGAAAAAAAAACAAAATCTAAAATCACGCCATCTGATCAATATATTCGTATTAAAGATTAAAAAGGAAAAATCGATAACCGAGATAAAAGAAAAAAAAAATCTAATAAAGCTAGGAATATCATCACCTTGAATAAACGAATCCAAGAGCTCAATTAAATAGAACGCAGAGTTCAATCAGATGCGATTCCAGAAATTAAATTATAAATAATAAATAAACAAACAAGCCACGGAATCTTGAAAGTGGTGGATACGACACGAGCCCTCCGGCTAATTCTCTTATGATTTGGCGGTCGATTGATCGGTTAATAAATGACAGAATCCGGAATGTTCGTAGGTTCAGGATGAAACCCTAAAGTCACAGAAAGTGACGACTTTGTTAAGGCTCAGGATTTCACTTTGGACTTCTAGACTGGGGACGGTCGCGGTTGCAGAGTATATTTTACGTCTTGGAGGACTGTTTTGACACCGACTACAGGGAACAACTCACGTCATTCTTGGAGTTTACTGAGGGCATTTTCGTAATTCTATTTGCCTAAATCCCAACCACGCGACTTGTTTGGTGTGCGGTGTGGTGTCGTCAGCCTTTTCCTCCGCGGTGTGGTTTTCTGTTTCATCCAACTTGGTGGGAGAAATTTGTCATTTGCTAAACCTGCGAGGCGTAGTGTATATATTTTGGCTAGACCTCTGAGTTTTGCTTGTTTGTCCGAATTAACACCTTTACTATTCTCCACCTATTTATTGCCCATTTAATGGTGACAGCATTCAGAATCTAAGATTTAGATCGTACAAAATTCACTAATTCAGACCTTATCCAGTAACTTGGTTCACGAATTGTTTGAAAAGGATATAACAAGTATTCTATGGATTTATGAATCTTGTCTTATATATCATACAATAACATTATCAATAACTAGACGGGGACAAATTTATTTTAAGCATGTCAGCATAACAATTGATTACTCTCTAAACAAGTCGTCGCTCCGGTTCATGATCGACGCCCCAAAAAAAGAAAATGAAAATGGCTCATGATAAAAAAAAATTTGATTGTTGGGGCTAACTGCGACCGCTCGCACTGATCTTTTTACTTTTAGGTGAATCTTTCATCTCAAAGCCTGCTCCACGTTTGTTTCAATTAGACACCAAGACAATTAAACGCGGATCTTCATCATCTAACGAAGTTCCAGACTTTGGTATATTCACTCTAGAGCATTAGAAATTACAACAATAGACGATCTAATGAAGTTCCAGTGCATTCAAAACTAGAACAATAGACGACCATCAGATTTCGTTTGTGTACAGTGGTGTGAGACAACAACATTTTACATGTATGTTTTTTTATTTTGACCAAGTATCGTAGATTCATACTCCATTCTTTCTGTGGCCTGTCAATTCGGGGTCCATATACAAACTCTTGAAACCCAGTCCATGAAAGCTGAATCGTCCAGGGCCAATGAAACCTATGCAAGTCGGGAAATTTTCAATCGTGAATCCTGCTGAACAGGATGTGAGCACCATATTGAGGCTGCATGGTTATAAACAGCATTGGAGCATGAACGTAACTTGGCGACAAGAAGAAATTAAATCTTCGGATAATGATAGCTAGAACAACTTTCACCTCAACCATGGCTAAATTTTGGCCTACGCAGACTCTGGGGCCCAAGCCAAATGGGAAAAATGAAGCCAAGTGCTTTCGGGACTCGTTGAACCTCAGTGGATTGAATTCATTGGCATCTTCTCCCCACAGATCAGTGTCATGATGGACTGCAGTCAGCGCTATATAGAGTTGGGTACCAGCTGGAACGTCAATGTCCCCTAGCTTTACCCTTCTAGAAGTTTGCCTCATCAACATTACAGCAGGAGGGTAAAGTCGAAGTGCTTCATTCAGTATCATGTTCACCTAGGTAGAAAAATATCAAGAAGTGATAAGGAAATAGCTTTATAAAAGAGAAAAACATTATATTCTCTAGAATGATATATACATAAAAAATTTAGTCATTATGTTTATATTTGTATCTAAAATAAATCTAAATCCAACATGATTGTGGCCTTATAATTGAACAAGTGCAAGCCATTCATTGTTGTTGTATCCTTTAGTTTACATTCTTTTCTACTATTACTGTCATTATTTTATTTTTCTACTTTTCATATCCTTACCTTCCCATGCCTAGCTGCTAGCTAATTCTCTAATAAAGATTCAACTCAAAGCATGGCGCCACGGCCCATACCTATTTACTAGAATGCCTACCGGATTTTCTCTGTGATTCCAAAAGTCTAGTACAATAAGTTCTCTCAAGTCTCAAGTACATGAAACTCTACTTTGAACTATTCTAGGCCCAACAGACAGCTGAAGAAGTAAACTTACTATCTTCAGGTCACTTAATTTCTCCGCAAGTAGTAGGTCATTGTCTCCGCAAATCTGAAATACTTCTTCCCGTGCCTTGATTTGCCATTCTTGATGCAATGCTAGAAGTACAAGTGCCCAAGTCAATAGATTGGCAGTTGTTTCCTTTCCGGCAAAGTAGAAGGTCTTGCATTCGTCTATAATTTCTTCCACATCCAATGTCTCCTCTCGACCATCGTGATTTTTATATGATGACATTAAACGACTAAGCAGATTTCTTGAATTTTCTCTTGCTTTGCCATTATTCTTGATCAGCATCCGTATTGATTCGCGAGTTTCTGATTCTAATCTCCGCCTCTCTCTATTTTTTGTGGTGGGTAAGAACCTTAGTAAATAAAGGCAAATATGTCACAGAAAATGCGCGGCCTAAGTAATCAATCAAATTAAGAACATGAACCTTTGATTTCAAGTGATGGCATTAGAACTTTGAAGTTGATACCTCGCGAGATAAACACAAGAGTTTTAAAATTAATGACGTTCAATGCAAAATGTGATAAAAAAGAAAAGTTACCTAAACCCTGGAATGTAGATATTTCTTATTGCTTGAGAGAAGAGGTGCATCTGCTCTTCTTGCAAAATAAAAATACGCATGCCTTCTTCAAAACTACTTCCGAAAGCCGTTCGGGATATAATGTCTGCTGAGAGATCATGAAGCACTTTATGCACATCAATCTCAAATTCATCTCTCCCTCCTCTAATTTCTTCCCAATTCTCAAGCATCTTCATGGTACTAGCCACAATATCTGGCACCCAACCCTGTTCAATACAGTTCAATCGGTTGTTAGAACTGACTCCTTCCCAAGAAAATGTGAATCAATATCTTATTAATTTTTAGAGGAGTATTACAATTACATTGTTATATATTTGATTTGTATTTCAAGTGACATGACACATAAAATAATTGATAATTGTTATATATTTGATTGTATTTCAAGTGATATAGCACATAAAATAATCGATAATTGTTACAAAAAGAACACGTTAATTAATAATAGTAATAAGGATCAGCTGGATAGTTTTGATTCCCAAATGGCTGCTAATAAGGAGTTGATTTTTATTTACGGATATAAGGGCCCATTTGGTGGATTGCTTTTGGAAGACTGAAAATGAATTTTGAAAAGTTAAAAATTAATTTTAGTGTTCAGTAATTTTTTTTAGAAATCACATTTGTAAAAATTAGCTTTTTAAAATTACATGTTGAGGATCACTTTTATACTTAATTTCAGTTCCGTATATATCCTCATATATATGTTATAAAAATTCAAGATTATCTTTATTAATTTAGAAATAAAATCATGAACTTTAAAAGAGATTATTACTATTACCAATTATATTGAGATAACAAAATAAAAAATAAAATTCATAATATATAATATTTATTTTAGTTATCAACAATTATATGTAAATAATAAAAATATTTTATATGCATGTCTATAAATGTTTAAATAAATTTTATTCAATATTATGTCCAATTCAATTATTTATATCCTTACAGCAGTTTAATAGTAAGATTTATAAAATACATAGAATTGCTTTTAAAATTTACAGTACTGTTAAAAATAAAATTTACCAAACATTTAATTGATTCTCTTCACAGTCGATTATTTCTAGTGCATATCTCAATTATTTTAAAAGTTATAACATTATCAAAATTGTCCTAAGAGGTGTATGAACCTAATACCCAGAATGCTAGTAAAACTTTTATTCCCTCGTGTTCTATGCTATTGACTCTCTCAACTTCTATGCTATTGACTCTCTCAACTTCAGTCTTGAGTACCAAGCCAAGGGATCATTTTCTCACAACAATTCTATTCACGACAGAGATTCAGTGGAAAGACCAGTTATCACAAAGTTTTAGCAAAAACAGCTGCGGAAAATATAAGAAAAAAGGACTACGTAAACAACCAATCATCACTCGAGGGCGACATAAGCTTCCAGCTACCCCAAATGAGAATTAGCTACTTTTTATTCATAGCAGCTTGTGGCGTCGCTTAAATTTGATATTGGTTTATCATGCTAGTCTATACTACCATTTCAGTTGATTTCTAGTTTTCTTTATTCATGCTTTTGATCTTATTTTAATTTGATCTATTTAGGATTTAAGTCTTTTTATCTACCTCCATTATGTTACTTTCTAATTTTTTTTTAATTTAAGCTTTCTTTGCGGAGGTTTATTCAAAAAAGAAATACATACTAATTATGAATAATTAAAAGTAAATTTTTTTTTAATAAGTTAAAAGTAACTTATTAAATATAAATAATAAAGTTACTTAGAATAATAAAGTTACTTAAAACTAAACAAAACACATAATAGTTAATGATAGGTAACATAAATAAAAACTATATATGTCAGACTTGTTATCGCGAAAAATTAATAAAACAGTATACAAAATTAAAAATAAATAAATAAAAACTAGTGCTAAAAGGAAGAGTAGCGCGGTCACCTTAACACGTTCCATGTTAAAGGCCTGGTTCGAGATCCTTCTATGAATCGCCCATTTATCTCCTGTAAGCCCAACGAGTCCTTGCCCAAACAGTAGCCTAGACAACGGGTTAAACCCAATCTTATCAAATGATCCACCCGTGTCCATTAGGACCTGCTTAATCATATCCGGGTCGGATATAGCAAGCCTCGGCTTTGACCCGAACCAATAGAGAAAAGTTTTCCCATACAGGCGTGACCACTTGTGGTAAAATGGAGCTGTACGGTGAAGAATGTCGTGGTCAGCGGGAGATATCGGCTTTGACTGTGCTTCTATGAATAGACGGCGGATCTCCGTTGAGTTTCCTGTGATCAAGCGGTAGCCGGGGCCACCTACGCCTTGTTCTTTGAAGTGCCGTTGGATTCGATGTGGGACCCATACGAACGAGTAAACGAATTTTAGAAGAGATGTTATAATAACAATGAAGATCACAGTAAGAAGAAGAAGAGGGGACATAGCGAAATCTCAAAGTGAGAGCAAGAAAGAAGAGAGTGGAGGAGAGCAATTCTTGATTCTAATGGCGGGTTCGTTTGATGATCGGATTCACATAGCGTTGAAAATTTAAATATTCTCTTTAGTCAAAACATTGTTGACGTGATAAGCCTTGGACTTCCAAGGTCAGTTTAATAATGTTGAAATTTTTAAAATACTTACAAATAGTTGTCTTTAAAAATAATTTGTTGCGAAAATAATTAATTAAATATTTAATAAAATTTGTTATCAATTTTAATATATATATATATATAAAGTAAATTTTATTGTTACAATATTATAAAAATATAAATAATTAAATAAAATAAAATTTATTTACATATTTATAAACATATACATTTAATATTTTTTATTATGTATTTATAATAATTGACGACTAAAATAAATATGTAATTATTATTATCATCATCATCTCAATATAAAGATAATAATAATAACTTATTTAAAGTTAATAATTTTATTTTTTAATTAATAAAGATAATTTTAGATCTTAATGATATATATGATGATATATATTAAATTATATTAAGTATAAAACTAATTCTCAAAGTTAAATTTTGAAAAGCTACTTCATTCATTTTTTTTCAAAATTTGTGTATGATGGGATAATTTTATTGAAAGTAATATTTTAAAAAAAAATACCAAACACCAAAATTAACCTTTAACTTTTTAAACTCATTTTTAAGTTTTTTAAAAAATTATCTAATATATAACAGAAAAAAGTGGGCTCTATTTAGTATTGAGATTAGCAGTTGTAATTTTTAAGTTACGATATTAAAGTGATTAAATGTTAATTACCGTAATTTAAAAGTTAAGTTGATTTGATCCATCACTTGTATAAAAAAAAAAATCTATAATATATTTATTATTTTTATTAAATTTATTATTTAAAAATTATATTTATTAGATAATATTTATTTTTATCTCATAATTATAACTGCTTTAGCTTAAAAGTTCTATTAGGGACAAATTCCTATAATTACAGCCACGCTTTGAAAATTGAGAATCGTTGGATTTAAAGACATTAATGCAGCGGATGTGAAGGAACAGAAGAAAGTGGGGTAAACCTGCTAATAAAGCAGTATCAATTTTTAAAAACACATGACTATTTTGGTTTTATTAGTATGTGTTTTACGATTAATTATCCATACATTTGGTCTAACCCCTCTGGGCTTCTACCACTGTTCTACATCTTACTAAAAATAATTATGAATAAACCAAGGGTAATACGTTGGATAAAATTTAAAAATACTGACAATAATTAACTTTACTTCCATTTTACATGTGGAATTTTATATCTCATCCCTTATAGTACTGCTAATAATGTCAAAATTATTTGGTGTCAATAATTTAGATTACAAACCCAACTATCTTTACACATATAACAGTAAATTTTTTAGTCGAAATCGGCTCGAAAATTGAGTCCTATAATACTAGTACGAAGCCAAATAATTTTCATGGTCAAGGAATCATTAATGACTCGTGTATTTTATACTAGTATTAAGAACAATAAATTTGTGCGAGACACATTGGATAATGAAATTGTCTTAAATATATGTGTGTATTGCTCTTATTAATCGAGATTGATTTCAAAAGTGAAAAAATAATTTAAACTTGTCATTGTAATATTAATGACAATAGAAATATATTGTGTGTCGCGTGATACATAAACAATATAAATGTCTTACGCATATCTCAACATTCTTACTAATAGAAGTTGATTTCAATTGTGAAAAATTAATTATAACTCATTATTGCTACCTAATTTTCATTAATAGTATGGGGGACTATACTCTGTACATGACTTATAGGGAGTATTTCATTTTCAATAGATAATGCAACACCTCCGCTACGTGCCTAGGTTTGATAGACAATCGAAAACGAAAGGATTGTATTAATTTCAGGGATTACTATTATAGTCCCATTGGTAATTAGTTTTTAATTACTTGTCCCATGATTACATTTAATTCAAAGTTCATGAGATAAATTATCTCGTTTAGGGGTAGGTAAAAATCCATGCGATTTTGGGTGGATTGATAACCTACAACATTTGTGAAATGGGTCGGGTATAAAAATTTTAATCCATCCCATCTTGCAACCCCCACAATTAACGATATTTTTTTAATGTTTCATTATTAACAACTTATTCAAATAATAATATTAAATTATGATATAGTATTAGATTAAAATTAAAAATTTGGTGTTTAATGTTTAACGAGGCTTTGAACTTTTGGATTTGTTTTTGAATTTTATGTTCGTGTTATGAACTATGAAGTATTATATTGTTATTTTCTTTTTAATCATTTCAATTAATTAATTAATTTTAAACTTTTTCAATTTTAAAATACTAAAAAAAAATTGAAAAAAAAGCTTTTAGGATAATACTAACCGGACTCAATTTGCATTTTCGTATTTTGAGTTGGGTTTTTTTTTTTTTTAATTTTAAAGAGAGGTATTTTAGAATACCTCAAATTTTTTCAGCATCAATGCATATGTAGTTGATGATTGTTGTACATGTGTGTGTGATGCTTTTGTACCAGCTCGAACGTGGACCGATGACATGGTAAATGATTAAGTACCATGCACCACGACGCACGCAACGAGAGCTGGTTATTTTGGGTTGGGTTGGGTTGAGTTAAGTTTTTTTAGACTCATGTTTTGTTGTGTCCATCTTTAATCCACTATTATCGCTATATTACACTAAAAAAGTATTTATTTCAGAAATTATATTTTTGTTACTCATTTATTATACCATAAATGAAGAAAAAAATTATTTTATATAGTACTTTAAATTAAATTAATTCGTTCATAAAAGTTAGGTGTCTTTATTATATAATTGTCAAATATAATAGATTTTGTTCAGGTGCGCACTCTTTCATATTAACTACGGAATTTGGACTAACTGCATTTCAACCAGCTACTTACCGGTTAATCTGATCTATTGCCCTTCCCTTAACTCCACGTGGTACGATTTTACTAATTAAGTTGTCATTTCATTGCTGTTAGTTACAGAAAACAGTAACGAGGGAGTGACATAAACTAATTTTAATTTTTAAATAAAATTAGAACGACTGATTGAGTTGGTGTGCATATGTTAAATTGTGATAGGCTACACATAACCAGTTGAGATTCATTGACGGTAAGGCAAACGTTAGCGTTAGGGGTAGAGATATTTACAACTTGAGAATTTCACATAACAACAGATCTATCATCTATGTGTGTGTGTGTGTGTGTGTGTATTGTGTAGCGTTGTTTTGATGAGAAATTAAAGGTTGTCGATTGCATTACTCAGAATTTACAAGGTTTTAGTATTCTAATGCTTTCGAATACAAACACAACAAATATTGCCTTCAATTTTGAATCCTGCGAAAGAGGATTTGTGCACCATACTGAGGTTGCGTTGTTATGAACATCGTGGGAGCATGAACATAGGTTGGCGACAACACAAAAGTAAATAACCGGATGATAATAGCTAGAACAAGTTTTGCCTCGGCCATTGCTAAGTTTTGACCTACGCAGATTTTGGGGCCCAAGCCAAATGGAAAATACGAGGCTAAGTGCTTTCGAGACTCGTTGAACCTCAGAGGATCGAATTTATTAGCGTCTTCTCCCCAGAGGTCAGTGTCGTGATGCACAGCAGTCAATGCCAAATAGAATTGTGTACCAGCCGGGACATCAATGTCCCCTAACTTTCTCCCCTGAGATGTCTTCCTCATCAAATGTACAGTTGGGGGGTAAAGTCGAAGTGTTTCGCTGAGTATCATGTTCACCTGTTGTCAAAATTTCAAGCAGTAATAATTACGAATGTCTGAGAGCTGGAAACTGTATAATAATTCACTATTTTAGGCTCAGCATATTAGTTTCGAACTATTGAACTTACAAGCTTAAGGTCGCTTAGATTCTCTGCAACTGGTGGTTCATTGTCTCCACAGACACGAGTCACTTCTTCCCGTGCCTTGTTCTGCCATTCTTGATGCAATGCAAGAAGTACAAGTGCCCAAGTCAACACATTAGCAGTCGTTTCCTTTCTAGCGAAGTAAAAGGTCTTGCATTCATCTATAATTTCTTCCACCTCCAACTTCTCTTCTTGACCATGCTGATTTTTATACGATGACATAAAAAGACTAAGTAAATTTCTTGAATTTCCCCTTGATTTGCCACTTTTCTCAATCAGCATTCGAATTGATTTGCGAGTTTCTGACTCTAGTCTCCACCTCTCTCTGTTTTGCTTGGTGGGCAAGAACCTGTGTATGAGATAATGAGAACACAATACGCTCGGTCTAAAGAATCAAGAAAACAACTTGCACGACTCACCTAAAGCCTGGAAGGTAGACACTTCTTGCAGCTTGAGCGTACAGTTCCATTTGCTGTTCTTGTAGCATAAAAATACGTTTGCCTTCTTCGAAACTGCTCCCGAAAGCTGTTCTGGAAATAATGTCTGCAGAGAGGTCATGGAGTTGTTTATGAACATCAATCTCAAATTCATCTTTCCCTCCTCTTATTTCCTCCCATTTCTCAAGCATCTGCTTACAACTAGCCACAATTTCGGGCACCCAACCCTGCTCAATACAACTTTGGTGTTAGAAGCGAGTGGGCACACAGCATCTAGCGCGAAAATTTCGAATCAAATTAGTGTCAACATTTATGTACAACAAGGGTTAAACGTGAGATTTCCTAATTTCTTTACAATAAAGCCAAACACATGGTGATTAGTGTTTTAACAATTCATCAAATGCAGAAGAGCGCCCAAAAGCTCATTTTTGGACTAAGTGGGCCAAACCTCAATGCTGAATTGAATCTCTGTTTCATCCTAGAAAGCATTTTTACCATCTTAAAGGTGTAAATTGATTCATGCCCCGGCCTAAAATGTTAAAATCTTACTGTGTTTCGTGTTAGTATTGTGCCATGTTAGACTTTCAATAATCTTGAAATAATTCAACTTATTGAAATATCCCTCAATTCAATGGCTATGCAATTATCATAAAATTAGTATTTATGCTATTTGTAATCTTAAAATAAAAAAATGGTAAACTTGCGCGTGTTCGGATTAACAGTTTATTATTCTTTGTGATTTTGTGCTTAGAAATGAGAGCACAACTCAAATCTATTGAGATCTCCCACTCTATATTACATGATTTTATACATGTCAAGTTAGTATTGTGCTGGGGCCAGCACGATCTTACACCTCCACAGTCCACATTGTACTATTATTTGCTAAATTGAAATGAATGTAAAACAAATTTGGGAAAATTATCTTCGGTACCTAAATTTTTCTTTTTATATCAACTGATCAGTGAGCTGCTAGAATACGTTAAAGAATTATCTTAAAGCCTAGTTTGCCCTTTGAACAATTTCAATTGTTTCTCTCTTTACGTGTTGATAAAACTCATAAGCGACTAGAAAACAAATCGAAAACAAAGGAAAAAGAAATCAATTAAGTGCTTGTTTAAATTATTAACTTTTTACTTAAGAGTTTATGATGGCTAAAATGATGAAATTGCCTATGTGAATTGATTGATTGATACAAAATGTAAAACCAAAATGATGGAGAGCCATTGCCAGAACTCTTTAATCACTACAGGAACACGATAATTTCCCGACAAGTTTTGTGGTGATTACAGGATTAAAGAGTTTACGAACTCCAAAAATAAAATTAAATAAAAAAAAAAAAGGTGTCTAGAGAGGAGTGTTGTGTTGTCACCTTAACTCGTTCCATGGTAAAGGCCTGGTTCGCGATCCTTCTGTGAACAGCCCATTTGTCGCCAGTAAGCCCAGTGAGTCCTTGCCCAAATAGCTGCTTAGACATCGGAGTAAACCCGATCTTTTCAAATGCTCCACCCGTATGCATGAATGCCTCTTTTATCATATCAGGGTCGGATATAGCAAGCCTGGGAATTGACCCGAACCAGTAGAGAAAAGTTTTCCCATACGCACGCGACCAATGATGGTAAAATGGAGCTGTACGGTGAAGGATGTCGTGGTCGATGGGAGATATTGGCTTTGACTGCGCTTCCATGTACATACGGCTGATCTCGGTCGTGTTTCCTGTGATCAAGCGGTAGCCGGGGCCACGTATGCCTTGTTTCTGAAAGTGGCGTTGGATTCGATGTGGGATCCATATCGATGAATGAATAACTTTCAGAAGAGATATAATAAGAATGAAGATCACAGTTACAATTAGAAGATGCATAGTGAAATCTTAGAGCAATAAAGAGGGAGCGGCAGATTAGAATGGTGGTATTGTTCGATGATCGTTTCAGAAAAGCGTTGACAAGTTAACTATTTTCTTAAGTTAAAGGCTTAAAGCTTTGGTGCCCTTGCTGGAATTAATAATTAAAATAATAATTAATTAACAATATATTTTAAAGAGTGTCATCGCTTTTGTCATTCGACGCGTCGTGATTAGCAGAATGATCGAAAACTTAAAAGGGTGCTGGGATTCGTGGGAAATCATTGGTTGAGTTGAACTGAAAAAATAATTGAAATTAGTTTAAATGGTTCATATTAAATAATGCACCGCTTGCTAAAAAGAGAGGTCCGTTGATAGGGCTCCGTTTTATACCTTCGGAGTTGATCAGGGTAATGCATTCGACTTGGATCACTTAGCACAGTATCTTCGCTATTCTACGCTTAAAACATATGAATCCCAACTGAATAATCAAATCACAATTGATATTCATAAGTTGGCTTCCAAAATCCATGCACGTACAGTTAAGGAGGTAATAGTACCCGTATTTGTTTACTAGAGCGAAGAGGGGAGCCATCAGTTAAACAATGTGCGTCCGCGTCTGCCTCCGTCTCAAACTTAAGCAACGATAATAAAGATGAAGAAAGTTCCTTGTAGTTGTAGCAGATATACCGGTGCGGGTCACCACATTTTTCTCTGCATGGGGCGACCAACACTGTTGAGGTCCGGAGATGGGTCACCACTCACGATCACGTTATTTTATGGTAGATTAAAATTCTGTGCTTTCCTTTTCATTTTCAATTGGGAGTTGATTTACTCCTCCACGTAATCACGCTATGAATCCCTTGTATATGCTATTAGGTGTTAGCCATGAGCTAGCCTATGATATGATCATATATATTCGGAGTCCTCTAACTACATAATTATTACAGTTACCTGTAAATTGAATAAATAATAATTATATTTTAATTACTGTTCATCCAACTACGCAGCAACTGTAACTGTATGTTAAGAAAATCCTATATATTCATAGGATGAGCAGCTTCATGAGAGTCGTCTAAAAGATTAAAGACGCGACAGCTGGGCAGGCACGCAGCGACTTACGACCAGGCATAGGCCCCACTGACATAAATGATAAGACCCACAAAAAGGAGACAAATATGTATTATTGCCAACTCACCACATTAAACATCATTGACAGTTTGACCAGGACCCGCATACCCAAGTACGCAAGTTCAGATTTCACGTCCATCAGCCAACTGCTAAATTCCAAAATGGTATCTATCCTAAGAAAGAAAATCCAAACGGAAGAATTAGAAATGTCTCTCTCGTGCACGTATCATACTCTAAACACAGTTTAATAAAACAATATACAGTATTAGTTAGTATACATAAGATTTTGATCCCTTATTCACGTGAATATTTCTTGGGAAAAATTTTGTCAATTCCCAAACGGGAAAGTAAACATTTAAAACAACAAAAGATTAAATAAATTAAACAAACTAACAATAATTGCCTAACATCATATTACGTGCTCGCATTTGCTAACTAGTAATTAACTACAGACGCACCTGTACACCTGCAGATTAAAACTTCATTTTGGAAAAAGAAAGAGCAACTAATTAACCAAAATGCAAATGAGATGTACAAAGGTCTTTAAGCTCTATTACCTTACTCTGGCTTCTATCTATCTGTATTTAAGAGGATAAAAAGACAGAAGAAATAAGAAAAATAAAGCAATCATGAATACGGATGGTGAAGATCGCTAGGGCAATGCTGATCCATTGGGCTTTCTTTCAGGGGCACCCTCCCATGGTTCTCCAGGAGAACTTCGTCTTCCTCCTCCATATGATGCACCAGATGGCCTAACATTGAAGCCGCCGCTGAAGGAAGTGAGCAAAGCTGAAAGTCCAGTAGTGGAAGCTCCATCAGCACCAATACCAAGACCAAGAAGATCAAGTGTGGTTGGCTTGCGTCCAAACAGAGAAGATGGGTCCATCATGGCATCAGTGAAACCAGAACTCAGTCCAAGCCCAAGACCAGCTGCGCCTGAAGCAGAGTTGGTGTTTTCTCGCTGATTATCAGCTGAAGATGATGACATTGTCAAGCCAAGGCCACGAAGTAATGAGGGGCTCGATGATGATGCACCAATTTGAGCTGCTTTTTGAAGCAATGCAGTTGCTGACATTGCCGGTTGTGGAGATGGGGCGTAGTGGATATGAGATGGTTCAGGCTTAGAGAACAAGTTATTGCTTGAGAGGTAAAGAGACGGGGAGAGTGAAAGGGATGTTGGTTCAATGCCGGTGCTTGAGGCAGAGATTTGATTGGAGAATGAGGAAGGTCCCGTTACTTGAGTTGGTTGTGAGATTGCTGAAGATGAAAATACACTTGCAAAGACAGTGCTGGTAGAAGTGGAGGCGCTAGGAGTTGTAGCCACCGGCCTTGGCGGGGAATGGATCAATGCATTATCAGCAGGCACTTCTGTAAGCATATGAACCAAAACAAAGATTAGAAACTACAAGAAAACTAATTTTTTTTTTTTAATAAAAGGGTATGGAATGATGAAAATTATTGTTGCTAAAATAATGATCAAAAAGGAAAAACAGTAGAAAAGGGCTTATATTTTTTATGAACTTTTCCAAGCCACTGATAAAGCAAATGAATAACAACTTGAACTGGAAAGTTCATTAGTAATGAGAACAGAAGCCATTCTATCACCCCAAAATAAAATAAAATAAAATAAAAAGATAGAAGCAATTAATAATGGCGTCCTTTCTCTCAAATTTCTAAATTTTATCGATATTCGAGCACATTGACTCCGCAATCCATTTCAGTAGTGTTGCTTCACATTACATTCAGGGCAAGACTTTCTTTTTTCTCTTTCTTCTTTACCGACCGCATTTTCTGCCTTCTCTAGCCCGATTAATATGAGTTGATTAAGACCCAGAAGCGACAAATAAAGAAAGGGAGAAAAATTAAAACCCAAGTAGATCACGCACAAACAATAATGGAGGAATTTTTCTTTTCTTTTTTGTCTGTGTGTGTGGAAGGAAACATATAATGATAGAGACTTAGAATTTTAATGTCATAGTTCTTCAACTACAAAGAAAATCATAAATGATAAAGCTTTTAAAGTTTAACTCCTCATCTTTGAAGATTACTTAGAATTTTAATGTCATAGTTCTTCAACTACAAAGAAAATCATAAATGATAAAGCTTTTAAAGTTTAACTCCTCGTCTTTGAAGATTAATTTCCTCACTTTGTCAGTTTGACTACTCTTACAACTACGCCAATAACTTGTCTTTTATACGGTAACAACTAATTGGTACCTGAACTCTGAATTGACAGACCCGGGGATACCACGCCAGTTGACGGAGTCAACGGAGGTGGAGGCGGTGAGGAAACAACAGTCTTCGCATTGGGATTCCCTTCAATCGGTAGGGTTTGCTTTCTCGCACTCTCCTCCGCCAACGCATCACAAAAAGCCCTGTGCGTTATAAAACTATCCCTCCTTCACCAACAGAAGCAAACAAACATGTCACCACCACCAAAAACTAACAAAAGACAGATAATTAATAATAATATATATATATATATATATAATCCTGAACCTGGAAAAGATGGTGCCACAATCGCATTTATACTCTCTTGTTCCACAAGTCTTCATATGAGCTTTCCAATCAGACTGGACGGCGTATTTCTTTGAGCACCGTTCACACTTGTATTTTTTCTCGCCATGTTTTCTACTGAAATGCTTCTTGATACCAGTGAGGTCACCCAGAGCTCTAGCTGGGTTGTGATGCACACACGTGGATTCGGGGCACACGTACACTTTCTTACGAACTTCTTTGCTGTTTCGCTGCTTTAGTTTCCAGGGCAAATTGTGGCCTCGTCGGTGAAGCTGCAGGTTCTGGTCGCGTTGAAACCCTTTGTTACAGATCTCACACACAAACCGGTTTGTGGCTAGTAAAGTTTTCGGCGATAAAGCGATAACCTCAGAATCTGGATCTGAAGAATCAACATAAAGCACCAAAAATATAACTTCTTTAGTACTATATCCAAATATAAGCACCATAATTTCTGATTTTTTTTTTCAATTTCAGGTTTTGATAAAAATTACCTGGCATTCCAGGAAGGTTACGCTTTTTCTTCTGCGTTGGTGGAATCACCTGAATCTGGCTGCCAGGAGATGACACGTTAGCTTCTCCAGTAGCTGAAGCAACTGTCATTGCTGAAGAATTTACAATCTCCGTCATATGTGTAGCTGTAACCTCTCAAGTCTTGTCTTCTTATGGAGACTGTCTCAGCTCAAAGAAGATAATTAACTACGGTTTCGGTGAAGCTAAGTTTACTAAACGGTAAAATTCTGACGGTTCCTACCTACTACTGAAAAAAATATTGACTGTTGAAATTATCTTTGAGCACCTACAAAATCTAAATTAAAGCTACTGTTCGGTTCTCTCTTTGAATGAAGCCAAATAAAACAGCGACTCAAAACTCAGCTGGTGAGTCATGACCGGAGCACGATGGACTCATTAGGCGGCGGTTGCATTTCTAGTGAGATAGAAGCGATGAGATTTTGTTTAGAAAAGGGAGAGTGTAGAAGAGAGATTTGAATTGTAGTGTTAGAAAGCAATAATAATAATAATAATAAATAAATAAATAATGGCTACAGCGGCGCTGTTTAACCATGGCTAGTACATTTAACTATGGTTAGACGAGTGGCCGAGCTCCCAGACTCTCCTCATCCTGGCTGCGTAAGCACATCGGACCGTACACGTGGCAAGACAAGCGAGTTGCTGACATTTGTCGGGGGAAGTCGGACTAGGCGGTGCTTGTCGTTTAGCTAAAAAGCTTTCAATATTTCCATGGGCCGCATATTTTTTTGTGATCTTACTTAACACTTTATTGAAAAGACGAAGATGCCCCTACTCTAGACGCCAATTTTAAAAATCAAGTCTGGACAGTTTTGGCTTTTTCGGCACGCAAGACAACAAGTGTTTCCGTCACCAGCCACCAGGGGAGTAATCTGCTCCATCGTCTAGTTAATGATCATGTGTTCTGTTTAAAGATAATATTTTGTGTCGTATACGAGTAATGCCATGAAATCGATAAGGACGAACAAGACAATTAAAACAAATCTTATAATTTGTCTTAACGCGAGTGGCTTTAACGTAATTTTATTCAAAAGCTTGTCCAATATCACCAAGCTCATACTCACACAGCTGTTTTTTCCTTTATGTGGCATGTTCCTCGTCAAAGTAACAATTATACCTTCACGTTGTTTTTTTGACCTTTTCTTTATTTGATTTCTTCCTTTTTGGGGGGTTAAAAATTATGAGCTTCGTGTGCAAGAAACGATGGGAAACCAGATGTGGTCAGCTCAGTGGCAATTTCGTGAATAAAATGGTCTTGGTGGGCTATATTTTAGCAGTGAGTATTGATTGTCTCTATTTAGGCTGTACGTTACTGTACTGTGCATGCGACAAATGGCCGGGAAGCCCTCCGGTGCTTACAGGCACGTCCTTGACTCTTCCGGAAGAGCTTTGGTATAATACATGATAGTCCATTACCTTGGATGATATTGCGGGTTTAAAAGTCAGCACCTGAAACGAATCTCAGCCGTTCGATAAATCAGCTGCAACTGAAGATACTAACTTCGGCCGTGCTATAAAATTCTCTCTTAAAAAGGTCGAAGGCACTTTTGTCTTTTATGCAGAGAGGCCATATGCTAAACGGCAAAGGCTATCTTCTTTTCAAAAGCTAGCATGATAAGCAATCGCGGGGTGTTTTTCGACATTTCGATCAAAGCCGCAGTAGCCTCCAACGTTCAAAATTTGGCAATTGCCATCGTCTTCGGCAGTTGGATTCCACCAACGCGTACGTTGTTTGCCGACGTGGACGGCCTATATGAATTCTACCTTCTAATACTATTTTATTCGATCACTTTTGCTAAATGGATGACATCTCCAAAGTTAATAATAATCCCCAAATCATTAGGGACAATACAAAATTGCATGTAGAAATCATCGAGAACGAACGCGAATGCCCTTCTTCTTTAAATGGTTTAGGCGTTTTATGTATTAGTAAAAAAATTACATTATTATATTGTTGCACTTTGCAATACGCTACAAGTCAAAATTTCTTTATTATTTTTCATCTTGCTTCATAGGTGGTGTTGACCTTTGACCAATATAACGAGCTTATCATATAATTATGGGCCGCTTTACTCCCGCTGAGAAGCACGGGATGGTGGACTTAAGTTAAGCTCATCTAAGATCTAGTCATTTTTGTGTTGATAGAAAAAGTGGAGGGTGGCCGATCAGCAGATGGTGATTAAACTAGGAGATATGAATTCGGTCTTGTTTTGGTGCACATGGTGGATCTAGAGAATTGAACAAAGTCAAGGGCCAGGAGAATCAATAATGGCTTTATGGTGTTCAAATAAAGATGGTCCTTGTGTGGGAAAATGACGTGGCTTGTAAAATGTGTTCTCTTAAAAGCAAGTAGAAAAGCATCAAATCACTTTTTGACGATCAATTTTAAGCTAATACATCACTTTTCGGATAGGCGGAAGAGATTTCGTTTGGGTTCCGCCAATGAAATACGCGAAATTAGGAAGGGGATTGGGTCATTAATTATATCGAGTGCTGGGTGGATTAGATTACTATTTCCATGTGCTTATTACTCTTTTCGCATACAAAAGCTTCCCATTTTGAGTAATAATATTACATAGAGGTTTTTTAGGATATTACCTTAAAATGTAACATTATTTCTTGCATTTTTCATTATATGTCCGTCCGTAAAAAGCATAATATGCGCCAATAAGCAAATACAAGAAAATTTGCTAAATATCATCAATTCTCAGCGAACATTACAACTCCAAGTATGGATGAATGCGTTAATACGTGAAAATTAGAGCACGAAATGATAGCCGATAAGCATTTCAACCACCCCGTAGTCGATGGACGGTTGGCGGCTCACTCCCTTAGCTTGGAGACTTACAAGCGTGAGATGAGACTTAGGGATGGCAGAAATTCACACGGGAAAAATGAGACTCTTGGGGATTTTTCCCATTCGGAAAGGATAAAGAGACGATTTTATATCTATTTTTTTATTTGTGAAAGGGACATGGATAATTTTTTATCCAATTTCTTATTCGGGGAAAGAATGGGATGAGATAGAATCCCCATCCTCTCCCCATTTCCCCACTTCCTCATTTTTTATTTTTAATTATAATTTTATTTTTAGAATTATTAATAAATAAATAACATAATTTAAATTATAAAATATTAAATAGTAGTATAAATAATAAATAATAAATATCAAAATATTTATGCAAATATATTTTAAAACTTTCAAGCCTAATTAACTAATAGTAGTCTTGAATTATTATGTAAGCAGACCTTATTTCAAAAGCTTTGGTCCAAATATATTTTAGATTATGAATTACATTGTTTATATTATTTTTATTGTTTTAGATTTGAAACTTGATGCTATCTCTCAATTTGCCACATTTGAAAAATAGAAGGAGCATGGAGTACAAGAGTAAATTATTAAAAATATTAATTTCAGTATCATACTCATTTCATTTATTTCATTATTGATATAAAAGTAATTTTTTTCTTTTTATTATAGGATTATGAATATTGACGAAGATAATTATTCTGATAATTTGTACTTTAAAGTGATTTTTGTAATGGATTAATGTTAATGTACGATATATTGTCAAATCTTACTTTTGTTTAAGTTTTTTATTTTAGTATGATTAAATCAAGTTCAAAAATAAAAAATATATTGATTATTCGGAGATCGGAGACCCTTCGGGGATCCCCTCAAGTAATTTTGAGGGGGACAGAAAGGAGACGGGAACATATACAGAATATTGGGGATGGGTACGGAGATGTCGGTCTCCTCCCCTCCCCTCCACTCCCCATTGCCATCCCTAATGAGACTTTCCCCTAGTCTGCTCGGTGTGTAAATTTTTGAACAAATTTTTTTACTGCAATAAATATATGATTGAGCTAATTCAAGCAGAGCCTAAAGGATTTACTCTTCAAATATTGATAGACTATAATATAATATTTTTGAAAAAAAATTGATGTTTTTCTCTCTCTCTTTCTCCTACCCAAATGATATACTTGTATAAAATTGCAAAGCAAAATCACAGATCAAACCGTGCATGCTCAATTTTTGTTTCCGCTGAAAACAAAATGTAGGAAAAGAAGAAGGAATACAAGCAAAAGTTTGTTTCCCTACCGTAAAGTTGTGCCGTTTTGAACCGATTAATTTATACGCTAACAGTAGTAAATTAATTAGAAAAATAGTCATACCAAAGTTCAATTATGAAGCAATCCACTTTACTTGGACAAGTATAAAACTCAAGAAAAACTCACATTCTTTAATGCCACTGTCACGCACCTCAAATTTTCGTGATGTTCAATTGTACCAAGAATATAATACACAGCTGTAATGGGATGTGATGAGCAATGAAAAATGATGGATACAGTGTCAAAAAGAATGAAATGAGTGACGGAACCGTGAGTAATGATAACCAATTTGATTATCTTGTAGCTGCTTTATCTTTTCTGACTCCAATACGCAACAAAAGTCCACCATGAATCTTGAGAGGGAAAAGAAATACTGCCTTTTCCCAGTTTCACTTTCAAAAAGTGTCTTCATTGGAGCCAAGCCAACCTTGCTATTATGATCTACACAGATTGTGGGGGTGTCATAGTATTATTATACTGAATTATGATGCATGGGTAACTAGCAACGACTTCTTTCACATCGAGTCCTATTACTATCACCATTTGCCTAACACCATTCCACCACGTACTCAATTATCAAAGACTATATCTTGGCAGTGTAAAAGTTTACCATTCTCGTTGCCATGTGCCAAAGACCACACCACGACACTATACACCGTGGAAAGCAACTGTTCCCTTTTCCTCTCTCAATAAAAACTCGTTGATTCACACCTTTTAGGACCACCCACGGCCTTTTGTCCTTTTATGTCAAATTAAGAACAGCATATTAAAAACCAGTCCAATTTGAAGTCCCACGTGGTCTTTGAGTAACGAAGTAATTGAGAGTCCCCAACACGACACTGTCTCAGAAGATTCAACCCAACTGGCTCGCAAAGCCCAATCAGACGCATGATTACCGAGGAAGCGTTGCCCACCCCGGCCTCACAAAAACCATTAGCCTCGTAATGCGAGGGTAACGTAAATTTGCCAGGACATATCCGATATTTTAGGTTGTGGCAACAACGAAACGTAGTGAGGGTATTCGGCGAGACAACTGAAGAATTCTAAATTCAGTTTTTTTTTTCTCTCTCCTTCAAAAGAACCTCTAGTATATAAGAATTTCACTTATAACCACCCCACTTCAAAAATATGATTCCAGGAGCTAATGGGATTACATAGTGCCAGATGATAAAACCCTAGGTGAGATGATTACAGGAATACACCATCATTTTTATACACATGCAAAATTATAAAAGGGCTCTAAGTTCGTCTAACCATTTTATCTTTCAAGTTGATTGAGTTTCTACCAGCAAAAGTACAATGACAACAATAAGAGGTGAACTCCATAAGATCATGAAAAGTATTCAATGTCGGCAAGCATTGAATATCTCGCCCCGCATGACATCAATTGGCATGTGCTCAATTGTGTACCGCTCGGGACCCAGGTACGTTCCTGTCTTCTCCAACAGAGCAAGCCCTTCATCTCTACCATATCTTGAAGCATAGAGGTTTAGGTATTCAATGTCCTAATATAGCATCCAAAACAACAAATCAGAGAAAGAAAAGACAATTTTTACTTGTCTAAGTGAAAAATAACTAATTGGATGAAGGCACAATGCATAAATCTGTTTTTACCTAGAACTAGAGATTCTGGCCAACTAAGAGTACTACTCGGAGACGCAGAATAAATGAAACCAATACATGGATAAGCATTAAAATAAATAATAACAAATCCACCTGACCTGCAAACCACTCAGAATTCTCTCTAGTCTTAAGGAAGCAACAGGTTGACGCGAAGACGAGAACACCTCACCAGGGTAGAATAAAACCCCATCACCAGGGGGGAGGCCACGCCTAAATCTTATCTGCTAGCAAGCAAATGTCCTATCGTCAGTATAAAAAAAGAGGAAGGGGGGCAGGCATCTTCGGATAAGACCGATCAAGTACTAAGTGGCCAGGCAAATACCTCAGCACTAGGAACTGTTGCCTTTTCATAACAGTTGGCACCCCAGTATAAGAATCCTGTTCCACCTTCTTTCCATACACGCCACATTACAGCACGATGCTGTGAACCTCGCATCCCAAGATGCCAATTCGGATGAGGATCAGATGGTCCCATGCAAACATACGTCCACCATTCCTTCAACAACAAAGAATTCAGTTGTCTTCAGTACCGCTTCAAGAATGCTCACAAACTTTATAACACATCCAAACTTCCAATTCTCCAATAAAAAGCAAATTGTCACGATGCATCAATATGGAACTGATGTGCCATTATAAAGAAATGGAACCCTTAAAACAGAACTAATGGGCCATATACTAATTTTGCAACTAAAAGTCAGAACCATAGAAGTGCAAGCCTGTTCAATATTCAATAACTACGAGTTCCGAGGCATAAGAATTTCTGTCAATCATGTCATCCTTCATCAGTTTCTCCCAAAAAAACAAGTTATGCGCATTAGATGACAATCACCAGGCCTAACAAACAGATATTGATTGACAGAGTAGCCACCATTAACATTACACATAACATTCTAACTCACATGACATTGAAATATATTGGTAAATAAATATGCATCTTCACAGGCTGAAGACAAAACCATGCTTGCCCTGTATGCAGAAGTCATATAAGCTTTTCCAGCATTGAAATCAAAACTAGAGGTTTGTATGGGTGACCTCTGCATTGAGATATGGCACACCTAGGCAATCAGCACACAGGTACTAGTTTCTACCGTTCACAAATGCTGATACTAAGCTTTGACTTTATATTTGTCAAATACTTGTAACATGAAGTCAAACCATTATTCTTTTGAAAATCAAAATGTAAAAGATTCAAATGTGAAAAGCAGGACATTACAACTCCAAACATATTTAAAAGGATTATTGCAAAATTAAACCAATATCAAACCTCACCAGGCTATACCAGGACACTTGCCGTATAACTAACCACTCTCCTATTGATCATTTTTCTAACTAACCAATAAAATTAGTAGCAACTTATATCAAAATTTTTTAGTTGTAAAAAGAAGCCACAATATCAAGTGTAAAAAAGACCAAAGATAAATTTGGTTCCTTATTCCCATCCTGAAGCCAAATATAAGTCAATTGACGAAAGAGGTTTACATTCTAATATTAAAAGAAACCCATCCTCAAAATCTTCAAAAGTTCGACCTGTCCAAGGATGGAATAAAATAGTTATAACTAATATGCCATTTGGATTTCCACTGGTTCAAACAGCAATAATAAGGAAGCAGAGACCTTTTTCCCCTTTTTAACAAAGATAGCGCTAGGTTACTCTTAAAGCTCCCTCTTAAAACCGTCCGTTTAAGTGTTAAATTTTGAAGATTACTATCACAATAATATGAATAAGTGGAAGACCTTATTTTCTCTGCAGGATAACATCAAACCATTACAACTTGGAATAGAAGTAAACCCTACCCTACCTCAGCTGGCCTGTACTCCCAACCTCTTAATGTGAGGTCACCTGGGACGTGCTCCACATACTAACTGAGCTATAGCTTGTTGGTAAAACCATAAGGCTTAAACTGTAAATTTCCTGTATAAGTAGTGACACAACAATTCTGTTAATTGCTAGTTGTTACTAATATTAGTTAAAAACAATGTAGTTTAAGCTTGGAGCAACTGAATTCAGGTCAGTAGCTCAAATTCCTACGCATTTGTCAACTCTTATCTGCAGGCACAAATTCAGTAGTCTTAACTCACTCCCCAATTACCAACTTAGCAAGCAGCAAATCCAGTCCTGGATAGTGCAGTTACCAGTCACCAGATGTTTAGATTAGAGTATGCAACTTATCAACTCAAATAGGCATAATTAACACATTTAGTCAAATTGCAACTTCAAAATCTTAAGTGTTCAGTAATATAGTGCAGTTACCACTCACCATACTGATTATCAAATCAAATGCACATTAGTAACACATTTAATCAATAGGAACTCCAAAATAACTTAAATATTCAGCCAATTTTAAATTGATAATGTGATTACAATTACCAATATTTTATTAAAAGGTTCAGATGACAGAATTATCAATAAAATGATCAGCTCTAAACCTGTCAGGTCAATGGTATCTGTACGCTTAAATAATCAGTTCTTTCAAGTTAAAGAAAAATGGATATCAAGGGAAAGATATCGGCCTCAAGCATGGAAAATTTATGATCAGCCAAAGTTGCAAAGATAGCATTGTAAAGAACAAATCAGGAGATAAATAAAAAAAAAAAGGATTGACGCACATGGTGAGTAAAAGAGGCATGTACGCATTGGAGCCATACATATGAAAAGCTGGAGATAAAACAATTATGTACAGCTATAAGAACCAAAAACATGAGGACCCAGTCAGTTGATAGTTAATTCCCAAAATCATCATATGTCATGACAGGATAATAACATACACAAGTTTTCCAGAGCTGTAGCCAAAAGCTCTCAACACAAATTACCTCACCATTCTCGGGCTGCAATTCAGTGACAATATCCTTTACCAAATCCTCTCGGTTACCAAGTACCCACTCACTGCACATAAAACAATCGATCTTTTAATATGCTATCCAATGTTCAACTTCAATGTAATTAATTAAAAAATAAAAACTTCTGCCACTTAAGTTTAAACAACTTCATGCAACTACAAGAAAAAGCAACTAAACAACTGCAAGAAAAAGCAATTAAAGGCATATAAAAGAGTAGTTAACTTTGGAAACAAGCGTAAAATGTAAAAAGAGTAACTAAAGTTCAGTAGGATCACTGCTTGAAATAACGTAGAATACTACTTCAGAGGAATCTTTAGAATGTAACGACAATCATGGTAGGATATGAGGTAAACTAAAGCAATAAAGCGTGAAACCAGTCAGAAGATAGTCCAAACCAGAGACCCTTCCGACATTAATGGCCATGAAATTTTCAAATTTTCTAAAATTAAATAGCCAGTCAAGGCAGGGAAATTCCCATTCTTAGACAAACATGAGATCTGTGGACCTAAAACTGCATCCCTTGCCAAATGCTCCATTAACCATTTTAATCGATTGAATTCATTTAAATATAAAGCATCACAAATGAAATTATTCTCATGGCATACTACGATGATGCAATTCAATACAAGGACTCTAAAAGAAAAACTAGTTACTTTTAACATTAAATTGCAGTTAAAGGCCAAAATATGGTCAATACCTTGTGCAATAGATCTGAGTATGAGGCCGTAGAAACTTAGGAACCTTTACAAAAGACTCGAAAGGGGAAGGTGCAAGAGGTGCGTCACTTGGCCCTATGTAAAACAAGAAAACCATGTGAAAACATTTGAACAATCAGAAAACAGCTTAATCAACCACAACATTAAATAACAGCACAGCAAAGTAGCATGCCAACATGCAAGAGTTACTCAAAAAGCAAATGTCTATACTATGGAAACAGAAAGGAATTCTTTGCCAAAAACATGAAACGTCATCTAATGACTTAGAATTAGAGCAATTTACTGTGTCAACTAAAAATAGCACACATAACCCCAACATAAATTTAATGGAGTTGACTACACTAAAGTAATATCATGAACACGCACAGAGACATCCACACATCTTAAACATACAACACATATGTAAGTTATATCATTCAAATAGAATTCTATTGATGGGTTGTCATCATATATACAGATTGATTTTGTACTGACCAGATAAAAGCAAAATCCAAAACAACGTCCGTATTCCAATAGTTACTGATTCAAATGAACTTGGGTTGTGAGGGGTCTTGAAAGTGGAAAATACACCACTTACAAGATTTCACAAGTATTATTAGATTAACCAATTATTGACAGAATAAAAGCAAAAAAATTCCATAATTGTCAATTCAAAGATATAAACCATTAACTGCAAGGTCCAAAGTCCACAGCAGCAACTCGATAATCACCCAAATGGTAACAGCAGGAAAGATTGACAAATCATTCCAATGAAATGAAAAAGAAAATAAAAAAATAAACTTGAAAGTACTTGTAAAATAAGGTGATCAAACCGTACCGCAATAGTAAGTGGTTAATACACGAGCATCAGGGGCATAAGCATGAAGTTCACTGGCCATATTGCGAACAGAACTGTAATGCTCCATGTTCAGCGGCTGCCAATATATAATTCATAATACATTGCAATTGCATTAAGAAAAGTAGCATTAAGACCAATTGCTATTAATACACAAAGATGGCAGTTTCAAGGGGAAAGAGATACGAAAATGATAGCAATGTTCACGAGCAGTTATATTGACTTGGAAAGCTCATGATTCCTGCCAATAATAAGGGTGTTCATACCTCATCCCATAAGTAAAAATAGGCTTTCTTCCAGTGAGCTTTTGTCCTTAACAGCTCAATTTCCTTCTGCACGTAATCCTTTGCTCTGTCATTGCTGCTGCAAATCCACAAACCAGATGAAGTTGATGACTATTATTTGTAAAATACATCGAAGCAGCGATTATGGACAACAAACCAGATACCTTAAGACTGGACTATAAGGTACAGCATAAGCTGCTAGTCGTGGGTC